>JALJCO010004671.1:0-199809 GCA_023101725.1 Atherinomorus stipes | reverse complement strand
TCTGATACATGGTAGTATCTAATACCTGCTAGTATCTGATTATAATATAACCTGCTAGTATCTGATATATGGTAGTATCTAATACCTGCTAGTGTCTGATATATGGTAGTATCTAATACCTGCTAGTATCTGATACATGGTAGTATCTAATACCTGCTAGTATCTGATATATGGTAGTATCTAATACCTGCTAGTGTCTGATATATGGTAGTATCTAATACCTGCTAGTATCTGATATATGGTAGTATCTAATACCTGCTAGTGTCTGATATATGGTAGTATCTAATACCTGCTAGTATCTGATTTATGATAGTATCTAATACCTGCTAGTATCTCATATATGGTAGTATCTAATACCTGCTAGTATCTGACATATGGTAGTATCTAATACCTGCTAGTATTTGATATATGGTAGTATCTAATACCTGCTAGTATCTGATATATGGTAGTATCTAATACCTGCTAGTATCTGATATATGGTAGTATCTAATACCTGCTAGTATCTGATATATGGTAGTATCTAATACCTGCTAGTATCTCATATATGGTAGTATCTAATACCTGCTAGTATCTGATATATGGTAGTATCTAATACCTGCTAGTATCTGATTTATGGTAGTATCTAATACCTGCTAGTATCTGATATATGGTAGTATCTAATACCTGCTAGTATCTCATATATGGTAGTATCTAATACCTGCTGGTATCTGATATATGGTAGTATCTAATACCTGCTGGTATCTGATATATGGTAGTATCTAATACCTGCTAGTATCTGATATATGGTAGTATCTAATACCTGCTAGTATCTGATTTATGGTAGTATCTAATACCTGCTAGTATCTGATACATGGTAGTATCTAATACCTGCTAGTATCTGATATATGGTAGTATCTAATACCTGCTAGTATCTGATATATGGTAGTATCTAATACCTGCTAGTATCTGATACATGGTAGTATACAAGACCTGCTAGTACCTGACTTATGGTAGTATCTAATAACGGCTAGTATCTGATACATGGTAGTATCTAATACCTGCTAGTATCTGATATATGGTAGTATCTAATACCTGCTAGTATCTGATACATGGTAGTATCTAATACCTGCTAGTATCTGCATATATGGTAGTATCTAATACCTGCTAGTATCTGATATATGGTAGTATCTAATACCTGCTAGTATCTGATATATGGTAGTATCTAATACCTGCTAGTATCTGATATATGGTAGTATCTAATACCTGCTAGTATCTGATATATGGTAGTATCTAATACCTGCTAGAATCTGATATATGGTAGTATCTAATACCTGCTAGTATCTGATATATGGTAGTATCTAATACCTGCTAGTATCTCATATATGGTAGTATCTGATATATGGTAGTATCTATTACCTGCTAGTATTTGATATGTGGAAGTATCTAATACCTGCTAGTATCTGATCCATGGTAGGATCTAATACCTGCTAGTATCTGATATATGGTAGTATCTAATACCTGCTAGTATCTCATATATGGTAGTATCTAATACCTGCTAGTATCTGATATCTGGCCGCCAGATGTCCAAATGAATTCTTCTGGCTAAGTTTAGGATATTTTAGGATCTTTGCTCTTGGAGCAGAATATAGCTGTTTATCAGAATATGAGAGATACAAGCTCAATACATGTCTGTATTGATTGGTATCTGTTGATATCAAATATTGGAAATTAGTTGAACAATATCGGTTTATTGAATATTGGTAGAAAAAAATAAGCTGATATTGAACCTCCCCACAATTTATTAAATGAAGTTTAGTAAACGGAGGTAACAAGGCAGAGCTAAGAGGTACGGATGGAGCGCCAGCTGACGCTAATGCTAATGCTTAGGGCTGGACAATAATTCAATATCAATATACAGGGGTTAGAAACTGAAACTGAAACACCTGTCATTTTAGTGTGGGAGGTTTCATGGCTAAATCAGACCAGCCTGGTGGCAAATATTCATTAATTGCACCAGTAAGAGCAGAGTGTGAAGGTTCAATTAGCAGGTAAAAAGCACAGTTTTGCTCAAAACATTGCAATGCATACAACATTGTATCAGAGTTCAAAAGAGGACAAATTGTTGGTGCACGTCTTGCTGGCGCATCTGTGACCAAGACAGCAAGTCTTTGTGATGTATCAAGAGCCACAGTATCCAGGGTAATGTCAGCATACCACCAAGAAGGACGAACCACATCCAACAGGATTAACTGTGGACGCAAGAGGAAGCTGTCTGAACGGGATGTTCGGGTGCTAACCCGGATTGTATCCAAAAAACGTAAAACCACAGCTGCCCAAATCACGGCATTCGCTTGGCCCAGGACTTGTGCTAGATGGGCCAAGGACTACCGAACCATTCTGGAGGACCATGTGCATCCAAAGGTTCAAACATTGTATCCTGAAGGCGGTGCAGTGTATCAGGATGACAATGCACAAATACACACAGCAAGACTGATGAAAGATTGGTTTGATGAACATGAAAGTGAAGTTGAACATCTCCCATGGCCTGCAAAGTCACCAGATCTAAATATTATTGAGCCACTTTGGGGAGTTTTGGAGGAGCGAGTCAGGAAACGTTTTCCTCCACCAGCATCACGTAGTGACCTGGCCACTATCCTGCAAGAAGAATGGCTTAAAATCCCTCTGACCACTGTTCAGGACTTGTAGATGTCATTTCCAAGACGAATTGTCGCTGTATTGGCCGCAAAAGGAGGCCCCCCACCATACTAATAAATGATTGTGGTCTAAAACCAAGTGTTTCAGTTTCATTATCTAACCCCTGTATATCGATCGATAGAGGCTTTTTCAATATGAAAAAAAGACGGTCAATAAATGTTCAATATAGAAGCACAGTTTTCTGCTGTGGCCTATCAGGTATCATGATACTACAGTCACTCCTTCCACCAAACCAATCACAAACGCAGACCAAGGCAGAGGCTGAACTGGAATTCAGTGTTATGCTGCTTTCAGACTTCCACTGGAAAGCGGAAATATTGTGAACTCGGTCCTTTATAACGCTGCATTCAGACATGCGTTCCGGTCTTTTACCTCAGAGATGTAGCGGACATGTACCAGCTGATCTACATGTCACAAGAGCGGAAATGTTGCGGCACGTCGTTTTGGCTGAAAGCACAAGAAAATGTTCTGGACAGAGATTAAGGGAGAGCGGGGCTGTGCTGACGTTTCCACAACATTTCCTGATGTATAAAATCGCCGGGACACAATAAGTCTGCAAGGAAGCGGCAAGTTTGAAAAGACGAATTTGTTTAAAGAGCAGACAGACTTTACCGCTCATGTTCCGCAACGCAAGTCTGTTAACGACTTTCGTGTGATCTTTAATATGAGTAGGTCATTCAGCAAAAGCTTAAATGGCCAGGGCTGCACCTAAAATAGCTTTGAATTTGATAATGGCTATTTTTTTTTTTATATAAATATCGATATTGATCGATAAACACTTTTTCATATCGATAATCTTTTTTTCTATATCGTCCAGCCCTACTAATGCTAATGCTAACCATCAGGTTCTAAAGCCTTCAGTGATGATGAGCTACATCAAGAAACCAAACATTCAACACTGGTTGGGAGATAGTGACGTTTAAAAACCCCCAGAAAACTTAAGAAGGGAGAAAGAAGAGCTACAGATGCAGAAAACGTTTGTTGTTTAGCAGCTTTAAAGGAAACATCTATGAAAAGTTTAAACCATACATTTTTTAAAAGATAATTGAATTTACATATTTTATTATTTTGAAAGTATTTTTTATAACTGCATCATTTTATTGATAATATCTCCGTCTTTTTTTATCCACTTCTATTAGCTTTACATAAGTCTGTTTTTTGTGTGATAAAATGTAATATTTAGTAGATTTTGTGTTTATAATTTAAGCTTTTAAATAACTTATTGTAGGAGTCTGATTTTATTCCATGAATTATTGCATCTCTTGTAAATGCAGTTTCACATGCATGTCATATAAATGTCTTGTTGATGATCCGACGTCGTATTTGTATATTATCATGTCATTTATCTTTAAAGTCATATTCTACAAGCTTTTATCTGTTAAGTACAAGCAGATTTGGGTCAGTTTTATTGAATTAAAATCAAACCCAGAGTGAGATCAATTAAACAAATGAAAGACTTTACAACAAGTTGGAAAGCCCCGGCTTTAAACTTCCTGTACTGTGTTGAAGGACACAGGATCTAAAAAGGAGAAGACATATGAGCATTTTAAAAACTGTCTGCTACCTCACATCTGTTTCATTAGAGCGGAGAGTCATCTCCTGATGGAAAAACAAAACTGTTCCATAAATAAACTTGTTATAGGACGACAGCTGGACACTTTTCATTTCTGTCTCTTGTATTTTTATAAGTGTAAAAAAAAAAAAAAACCCCTAAATAATGTGTGAAGGCTAAATAAAAATAGAAAGCCTGATCTGCCTTCAAGGGATCCATGTGACTGCCAGGCTTCATGATGGTCCCAAAATTGCTGGCTTTAAATCTAAAACTGAAGTTCCCAGTTGGCTGTTGGTTTGGAAAGTGCAACCAGAGTTTTTATTTCCTCACTGAGTCTAATTAGAGAAAAACTAAACAAGACAAAGATTTAAAAACTGATGTTTTCTAGGTTTACCTTTGATGTATTTTCTTTTAAACTGAAGATACAATGTCATCCGATGCTCTAAGAGCTATTGTTACTGGATTCAGTTGGAATGAATGTAATGCACATTTGACTGGATTTGTTCACTTTATCTTTAAATGGGCCATGAGATGAGAACAGTCATCTTGGTTGCACCAAGTCAATCATCTTGGTTCTACTTTTTGACACAGATCATTAAAATCGATACCTGGCTGTGTAATACACACATGTTCTGTTATCAGGGTTTCAGATTTTATTCAAACTCTCCAAGATTGTTCACTAACAGAGATTTACATATGTTTTTATTTTCTTTATTTAAGTTCCCACAATCCAGGAACTTTCATACCAAATACCTAAAACAAATGGCTGAAAAACAAATAAGCCCAAATTAGAAATCAAAAGTTAAAACATGACGTTAAGCACAAGCCAGTAAGGAACTTTTCATTAGCCCAGGTTAAATGTGGAGAGCAGCTTTTACTTAAAGGGACTTGAGACAGGAATTTAAAGTTGTACTTCCGTGGTCATTTCATTAATATTTCTGTGTTCTCCATTATTATTGAATACATTCTGCATCGTTTCTGTTTAAAAAAACCTTCTGGTATCTTTGTATCCAGCTGTATTTGTATGCTAGAAGAGAGGCTTGTGGTCCAACGGCGGCTTTTCCGGGTCCTTCTCATGAATTTCCGTCTGATTGGCTGCCTCCCATCAGTGTATGAAGGAAGCTCCGCCCCTCCGCTCTTATTTCGTTACAGACAGGAAATAGAGCCGACAAACAAGTTTGTACCCCCATGCTAACTAACAGTTAGCTAATTAGCTTCTCAACTCTGAAGCTACAGTCGTGCCGTCTTTACTTCTAGTGTGTAGTGGAGGGTTACCTGCCTTCCAATGGACAGATAGAAACCCCACGTGGGATACGCTATTTGCAATGTGACGTAGAAGTGCGAGGCTGTTCCCGATTCACTCTTTTCTTCGTATTGTTTCTCTGATGAGAAAGCACAGCCGACTGGGGGGAACGCAACGCTAGCAAGTCAGCATGTGTAAGTAAACAAGGGGAAACCCTCCGTATTTCAGAAGGAGCAAGTTAAACGGGTTTTCAGTGGAAGGAGGCCTTTAAAAAAACCAAACATAAATGTCCCTTTTTTTCATACTAATGGGTGATAAAGCGCTAAATACCAAAAATAACGTTTCCACCCATGTTTTTCTCCGTTGCCTTGAACAGGCTGTGTGCTGCAAAATGCGCTGCAATTCGGTGTCCGAATTTCCCGCGCTGCTGTGCGGATGTGACGTCAAATTATCTACATCCGCAGTTTTAATGCAGGATAGTTATGGATTCTTCTGCCGTTGGAAAACGATCCAGATCAACTTAAAGACCACTAAAAAGTGTAACTATGTAGAAAAAGTTTAATAATCAACATTATAGCTTTCCAGCTCTGCCGTTCGGACGTGATGTCAAATGACGCACATCCGCAGTTTGATATAGGAAGAAGCCGGTTGCGGTAAATTCAAACACTGTAAGCGATAGTTATGGATTATTCTGCCGTCAGCAAATGATCCAGATCAACTGAAAGACACTAAAAAGTGTAACTACGAAGAAAAAGGTGAGTAAACAGCATCATAGCTTCAGTTTGTGCTCCCGTGACAGCTTGTCTCGTGGCTGCATTTACCTGAAGCGCCAGTCGCGGCAGTCGCGAGTTTCGTTTCTTAATCTTGCCTCAAGTCCCTTTAAAGGGGAATTTAGCTTTTTTGAACCTGGGGTTTCATGCCCTTTCAAATATGTGAGAGATGGAGAAAGGAATTTTCCAGATAGCTCCAGTATTTATCCGGCAGGCAGCCTAGCAGCCCAGCTAATTATAAGTATGGGGCAACTGGCCTCCGTATCTAAGTTCACCCTAAAAACCTGCTTTTTTGCCACACTGAAGGGCTCGGATAGTCTCAACGAGTATCCGACATCATACTAGAGAGGAAAAATGAACCAAAGTATCTACATTACCTGGAGATCGCTGTTTGTTTTGGTGTCTGTGTCCAAATCTCAGGGACAAAACACCGGTGGGGGACGTGAGTTATCGCACGATTTATACAAAGACACCAAAACAAATTGCAATCGGTAATGTAACAAGGTAAAGGTAACGAGGGAGGACGGCGGGAAAAAGGGTTAAAGTATGTGAGTTTCCCGGCCAACACGGGCCAACAGCTGTGGGGAAACGTGAAACCAGACTTATTTGGTTCCCCTCAAATATTCCATCACAAAGAAAAAAGAAGACGAGTTGTGGAAAACTTGATGTGGTACAGAGAAACGGTCCCCACCCACCTTTAGATACTACTGCTGTACCATCATCATATTCAGCCTCTGTTACACGTTGAGAACCTAAACAATCACACACAGACACACAATGATGTGTAAAAACACCACAAACACACATGCAGACATCCAGGTATAAACACAGGATTAGGAAAAGCTGGTGAAAACACACTTTTACACTGAAACAAAACCAGAACATTATCCATGTAACAGTGATAAAATGTACACACAGTGTAGACTAATCCGCCAAACGCTGCCGGTAGACCGGCCGCCATTGCTTGGGGAGCGCTTCTGTACATGTGTAATGAGAACAAATGAGAATCGAACTTTTTTCTTCCCAACATGGAGGAAATCTGGAAGGACGTCGCATTCCTGGTTGTTGGAACATCAGAGGAAAACTTTAATGTGGTAATAAGTGAAGAAGAAGATCACGGACATTTATTTCATGAAGATTTCTGCCGTCTGTGACAAAAGTGGACGGTGCTGCTCAGTCCACTGATGTCAGTGTTTTCGTATCGGGGAGGAATATCGGCCAGTCAGAGCAGAGGAGGAATAACTTGCTGCCACGGTGGAGAAAACACTGGATTTAATCCCCAACAACAAAAACACACTAAATTATGTTGAACACTCATTAATATGACACTTTATTTCACGTATCTATGCTCCCAAAAATGACGCACCGCATAACGTTATCATGCTAGCAAATGCTAACAGAGACAGCTGTGGTGTTGCTGAGAGTTTATGACTAATCTGGGAGATATTGTGAAATATCAGGTTATTGTCTCTGATCAGGGCAACGTTGGGATCAGAAAATAAAACCAGTTCAGTCAGAAACACAAACGGATCAGGAAGACGGTGTCCTGCAGCCTTTAGTTTCATCTGCAGGACATGTGAAGGCTACGTGGTCTGTACAGTCCTGAAACAATAGCAAAAGCCAAATAAGGGGGAAAATAGAAAAGGAACCACTTTTGAAAGAGTTTAGTATTTTAAAAAAACTAAAGTAATCACGAGATTTCCATGTTATTCCAGTGTGGCTTGTTATTAAAGCCAGTTTCAGGAGATGAATAATAGTTTACATTAATGCTCTGATGTAAAAAAAAAAAAAATGTCACAATACTCTCTGGATAACATACCTATAGGTTATCATGACCTTAGACAACTGTCCAACGTTGTAAATCCAGATATTTACATTGCATCCATGTTGGCAGATACAAGGTAATTGGGACTCGTTCCCCAGGCAACGGCAGCGCCGCAAGATGGCGCAACACACAAAACACTTGTCAGATTAGTCTGTACACAGGGGAGATGAAACAGCTTCCAGAGAAGCACACACAACTCAGACTCACGCTGCAGCTTCTTTCCAGGGACGTCGGCGTTTGTGTGTCGTCTGGGCAGGAAGGGGGATGGTCGGGGCAGCGGGATGGACGAGACATCGTGGGTTTGGAGTGGATACCAGTGAGGCTTGTCGTCAAGTAAGGCTGTCTCCAGCTCTATCAGGACCTGTTCAGATCACAAACAGCTCTGTAAGCGAGGTGGCCTAGCCCCCCAGCCCTAAACCTCCCACCAACTAAGACCCTCTGGGAAACAAGGCGAATTCTGAGTTTGCTACCTCTCCCATAAAGCTGCTGCTCTCCTCCGGCGACCTGGGTTGGTCCCACACGGTCAGCTCCAGCATGTGGTTGCGGAAATCCCTTCGGTGGACATGAGTGTAAACGAAGGTTTGATTCCACTTGGGTTCGCAGGTCTTCTTCACCGTTTTTGTCCTTCGTTTGCTCTTGTCACTGTGTTGCATAGTGACAGGAGGGATGCTGGTGTCAAAGACGGCGACAGAGTGGTGGCGGTACAGATGCAACAGTTATTTCTAATGCCTACAGTCAGACTTATCAGGCCTTGACTATTTCTACTCTTTAACAGACTTTAGCACAATGTGCAACATGGGCCTTCCGGTGAAGGGGTGCTGGGATACCTGCGGTCAGGGAGGAAGTACATTTTGACATATGGGCTTCTCGGCCGCCCATCAGGCCGAAGAGGAAGCTCCACCGCCTGCAGCACGTTGACACTTAACTGGTGACCCACTTTGTCGTACCACAGCTTCACCTGGAGACATGTTTGATGTAAGTGATGAGTTCAGCTTCCAAACAGAAACCAACGACGTCGACATGCAGACACTCACGGACAGCTGCCCAGGCATTAACTGTGGAGCATCTCTGAGCATCCCAGGACTGGAGGGAGACAGGACATTTAAGGAAGGTCTCTCCATCTTCTGGGACTCAAAAGAACTGGAACCTGCTGTAAGGACAAAAGAGGAAAGAAATATTTGAAAACCAAGTAGAGTCGACTCTAATTCAGAGAAAACTAAAGAGTCCAGCAAAGTAAGATGTAGGGCTGGGAAAAAATATTGATACACTTTAATAGTTTGATACTTTCATAAGCTGAAATCATATTGATATTTAAAGGCCTTCTTTCACTGAAAACCCGTTTAACTTGCTCCTTCTGAAATACGGAGGGTTTCCCCTTCTTTACTTACACATGCTGACTTGCTAGCGTTGCGTTCCCCCCAGTCGGCTGTGCTTTCTCATCACAGAAACAATACGAAGAAAAGAGCGAATCAGGAACAGCCTCGCACTTCTACGTAACATTGCAAATAGCGTATCCCACGTGGGGTTTCTATCTGTCCATTGGAAGGCAGGTAACCCTCCACTACACACTAGAAGTAAAGACGGCACGACTGTAGCTTCGGAGTTGAGAAGCTAATTAGCTAACTGTTGTTAGCATGATGGAACAAACTTGTTTGTCGGCTCTATTTCCTGTCTGTAACAAAATAAGAGCGGAGGGCGGAGCTTCCTTCATACACTGATGGGAGGCAGCCAATCAGACGGAAATTCATGAGAAGGACCCGGAAAAGCTGCCGTTGGACCACAAGCCTCTCTTCTAGTATACAAATACAGCTGGATACAAAGATACCAGAAGGTTTTTTTAAACAGAAACGATGCAGAATGCATTCAATAATAATGGAGAACACAGAAATATTCATGAAATCACCATGGAAGTACAACTTTAAAAATGCGGTATCAATCTATTTTACTAACAAAATCTTGCGAGATTTCGACATTCAGTCACCAAATCTTGCGGGTTTTCATGAAATCTTGCAAGATTTCGTATGATAACAATGAAATCTCACAACATTTCATCGGTAAAATAGATCAGTATCACATTTTTAAATATCTATATGAAATCTGCATATGAAAATATTGCGATATTTCAGTGTATTGATATTTTTTCCTAGCCCTAGTAAAAAGCAGGAAATAATCCAAAACAAACCATAAGCATGGCTTATGGCCAAATAAGGAATCTTTGCAATCAGAGGAAAGGACATTCCTCAGCTAACCTGTTAGGATGAAATATTATCAAGATCCTTGTCATGTAAATACAACGCTTCATCAGAGCACAGCTTATTCAATGTTACCAATTTCTCTGCATTGACTTTTCACTTTAATGTACTCTCACGTGTACTGGCTACTTCATTAGGTCCACCTGTTTAACTGGTTGTTGACAAAAATACCTAATTGGCCAATCACATGGCAACCCAGTGCACATAGACACAAGCATCTCTAGGGTTTCCAGAGAATGATCTGAAGAAGAGGAAATCTCCAGTGAGCAGCAGTTGTCTGGACCAGAATGTCTGGTTGATGTCAGAGGTCAGAGGAGGATGGACAGACTGGTTGGAGATGATGGAAAGACAACAGGAAGTCAGATCAGCACTGCTTCCAACTGAGGTCTGCAGGATAACATCTCCAATCACACAACATGTCCAACCTGGAAGCAGATGGGCTTCAGCAGCAGAGACCAGACCAGGTGCCACTCCTGTCAGCTAAGAACAGGAACCTGAGGCTACAATTCACACAGACTCACCAGAACTGGACAACAGAAGATGGAGAACTGTTGCTGGTCTGATGAGTCTCCATTTCAGCTCCACATTCAGATGCTCGGCTCAGAATCTGCTGGAAGCATCATGAAAGCATGGATCCATCCTGCCTTGGATCAAGGCTTCAGGCTTCTGCTGGTGGAATGATGGTGGTAGTGGTGGGGTTTCTTGGCCCACTTTGGGCCCCTTTGTACCAACGTGGCGGTTTAACCACCACAGCCTACCTGAGTATTGTTGCTGACCATGTCCATCCCTTTATGAGCACAGTGGAGCATCTTCTGATGCTACTTCCAGCAGGATGATGGACCATGTCACAAAGATGATCTCCTGGATGATGTCATCTTCATCAATAGGTCTTCATCCTATTACTTCTTCTGGAAGTAATAGGGGGCCAAACCCAGAACTATCTGAACCAGAACTAGAAGGACCTAATAAAGTAGCTGTCACTGTGCAATGTCACTGCGGTCATCTCAATCCTGTTATATAAAAATGAATAATACTTCCTCCACCAATCAGAATTAAAGGCTGGAAATTTAGTTGTTCTTCTTTCGTTTTGAAATAAACAACATGCAATGCTATTTACAGGAGAAACATTATTAATGAGCTGTTCAGTTTCATCATCAGTATTCATTTAAAGCTGGACTCATGAGGACAACACACAATCAAACACTGCTATCAGTATATTTGCAAACACACATCAATGTAAAAAGCAGATTATTTAAATGCAGTTGTTGATTTTCTTATGAAAATCACACGACGTGGAACACAAGACAACAATCAGCTGAACGGACGCATGAGAGGGATACCTACTAGATTCTAATGGAGGGTGGGACGTGTCGGGGATTCTTGGAATATCACTGAAAAAGAAAAAGAGTCACTTAAATGCTGGGAAACAAGGCTAAGATAAATACAAAAATAAACAGACATGCATGCATATCTATACACATCATCATCATCAGTATTTTTACAGAAGGGCAAAGCAGCGCTGTCGTCAGTGTAACTGGGATGTTGGGATGAAGGTACCATGTGGTTAAACGTCATGAAGAAGCAAAGGGAGGATGTGAGTCAAGCTCATCTTGTGTCTGCAGCGTTTCCCAGAATCATTCTCACATTTCTGGAGGACAAATCATGAGGTGAAAGAAAGGATGAGAACCAGGGGCTGAAATGCGTCTTTCCTGCTCACCGTCATCCAAGAGAAACACCAGAACCTGCCGCACCAGTTGGAAGTGATGTAAAGGAAGCGTGACAATCTGTGCAACACTTATCAGTGTAATACATTACAGCTCTTTAGGTGTTAGCGTTGCTAGTTTGGTCATCTGCAAGGATACAAATTCACAGTCTTTAATATTTTCCACAGTCAATTTCTTTTTGACAGCAATCGGAAAAGAATTCAATTATCTTTGTGCAAAGTATCAAGCTTAGCGAGATTAGCTTTCGCTTACCACATCAAGCTAAAGAAGTTGGGCTATGCTAATTAGCCACCAGCTCTACTTTCATTTTCACAACAATTAAACATCACTATTCCAAAGTTTCAGATTTTATCTGTTGATTTTAAAATCAACTGTTACACTGATAAGTATTTTATTGGCTGGAGGTTATGGCTCATTCCAAAAAACTTAAACATGAGAATGAAATGAAATCAGAAGAAGCTTGATTAATGAGCCTCAATGTTCCAGGTTAACTCTGAACTTCGGGGGCCAGTGTCCTGCAGGTTTTCCATGTTCACCTGCTGCAACACACCTTTATCAGCGGGTCAGGAAGAGGCTTGTGCACAACTTAGCCGTTTCATTTGAATCAGCAGGATAGCATGTAAAACCTGCAGGACACTGGTCCCAGGGGTCTGGGGGGTCCGGGGTTGCTGATCCCTACTGTAAATGGTGGGATCTTAAAACTGCACACACTAACATTTTTCTGAAATTCTCTTATAAGTTTTTGGAGCTAGTGAGTCTCAGACTGGTAAACTTCTGTCTAGGGCTGTGCGGTACATCAGTTCATACCAAAAAACCGGGTGTTTATTTTCATTATAAAATAGATTTTTCATACACTGGTGAAAAGCTCAGACAACGTCTGGAACATGCGCAGTGGGAAAGTGTTTCAGTGGGGAACCATTTCACTGCTGGACACAAACACCACAATGTGTGAAAAGTCGATGAGACTGGTGAGAGCTGTCAACGTGAAGCACACGTTGTTTACTCGGAGGAGCTAATTGCCAAAAGAGGAGCCACGTCTATCATTTAGAAGTTCTTTGGCTTTAAAAGATCGGACGTGGACCAAACAACTGTTTACAAATGCTGTCATGCAAAAGTGGTGGTGGTAACCACAGCAGCTAGCTTAGCCGAAAACGTTTTAGAGTAGCAAGAACATCTGGATCCAGGACTGGATATGAGAAAAAGAGCAAGAAGCAGTCGGATTACAATCATATTTCACTGTGACAAGAATACTGTCACTATAAATACCGCAGAGAAAGACGGCTTCCAGACCGCGGTAAAACTTTGGATCCCAGGTATGTCTGCAGGTTCAGGATGTAAACACTCCGAACATGGTAGCTGCTTTATAAACCATTCTGGAAGATGCAGCAATGTGGATTTAATATTTTCAAAGCAGTAGCTTCCGCTATTTACTACTCTACTAGTGGTAGCAGCCAGTGTGCTGATGACGGCAGCTATGACTCCAGGGCTGCAGGACCTGCAGACCTTATTGCAGCACACGCTGAAGTACTGCTGGTAATGCAAAAGGGAGAAAATTCGCCCTGTTGCCTGAGAGTGTAATAACACTCTTACATGTGTATATATATATATATATATATATATATATATATATAAAAAGTTCTGGAATGCGCTGCTAGGTGGCTGCAGTTTGTAACAGCTCTCCCTTAGCTTTTGTGTTTTTTTCAAATACAGCTGTCTTTTTTATTGACATTACTTGTCAGATTAGGTTTTTCTGGGAGGATTTTTTTATTCTGGTTTGAAGGCTGTGCAATTCAGGAGATTTTTCTTCATATATTTGGTTATTTTCACTACTTTTTATGATGTGTATCCATGGCAACGGAAAAATTGTTTACCACATGGATCAACTGTTAAAACTCTCCGAAATCAAGATTATTAGTGAAATAACACATCAAACCCAAGTGGAGTTAAAGAGAAAGACAAGAGGATGCAGGGCAGGGGTAAGGCAGAGAGAAAACGGTGGAGATTTAAACCGTTTCTTCCAACTGTTGTGATGGGTAACGTGAGATCGCTAGCTAACAAGATGGACGAGCTCGAAGTGCTAACAAGGTCTCAGAAAGAGTACAGAGAATGCAGTATCATGTGTTTCACCGAGACATGGCTGCATGAACACATCCCGGACTGTAATGCGTCTGTACACGGCTTCAAGACGGTCCGTGCAGACCGAAATAAACAGCTCAGCGGGAAGCTAAAGGGAGGCAGAATTGCAGTGCTGGTCAATCAGTGTTGGTGCCATCCAGTACGTCACTGTCAAGGAGATCTGCACAAGAGACATTGAACTGTTAGCTGTGAGTTTCCGTCCATATTATTTACCCAGAGAGTTTGCCTGTGTCATTCTGGTAGCGGTTTATATAATACCAGGTACCGCACCAGAGACAGCCTGTGATGTCATCAGCTCCGTCGTGGCTAAACTACAAACACAGCATCCAAACTCATTCATGGCGATATCTGGAGACTTCAACAACGTCTCCCTCTCTGCTACGTTACTAACTTTCCAGCAGTTTGTCAGCTGCTCCACCAGAGAAAATAAGATGTTGGACTTATTTTATGCAAATACAAAGAATGCATACAGCTCCTCTGCCCTGCCTCCTTTAGGAAGATCAGATCATAATCTGGTTCTTCTTTATCCTAATGGTAAAGGCGGGGTGTTTGGAGAGAAGATCACTGGCTTCAAGTTAAAGGGGGACCAGACTGATGGAGGTCTGGACAGAGCTAACGAACTAAACATGTTCTTCAATAGGTTCAGTCCCCCCCCTGCCGACAACCCAACACACCTTCCATGAGCCCACAGCTTTCCTGTCCCACCTCCACTCTGTCACCCTGCACCTCAGTCATGGACCTGAACACAGCCTCATCTCCCTCAACATCAGGACATCCTGAGACCTCTTTTGTCTCCACCTCCAGCCTGACTGTCTCCTGCGACCAGGTCAAGAAAAAAAACTAGAGAAACTGAACCGGAACAAGGCTGCAGGTCCAGATGGTGTCAGTCCCAGAGTTCTCAAGACCTGCTCAGAACAACTATGTCCGGTTCTCCAGCACCTTTTTAACACCAGCCTGAGACAGAACAGAGTTCCTGTGCTGTGGAAAACATCCTGTCTTGTTCCTGTCCCTAAAAAACCACAACCAGCTGAACCAAATGACTACAGACCAGTTGCTCTGACATCTCACATCATGAAAGTCCTGGAGAGACTCTTACTGGCTCACCTCAACAAGCAAGTGAATACCTTTCAGGACCCATTACAGTTCGCATATCGTAATGGGCTTGGGGTTGAAGACGCCATCATCTTCTTGCTTCAGAGAGCCCACTCTCATCTGGACCAGTCAGGCAACACTTTCAGGGTCATGTTCTTTGATTTTTCAAGTGCATTTAATACTATTCAGCTGCTTTGCTATGTCAGAAGCTCCATAACTTCCAGGTGGATCCCTCCACAACCACCTGGATTTACGACTACTTAACAAACAGACCACAGTTTGTGAGACTGAAAGGTTGTGTGTCTGAGATGGTGGTCAGCAGCACTGGAGCACCACAAGGAACTGTACTCTCACCATTCCTCTTTACACTGTACACCTCAGACTTCCAGTACAACTCTGAGTCCTGTCATCTGCAGAAATACTCTGATGACTCTGCAGTTGTGGGGTGTATCAGTGATGGACAAGAAGCCGAGTACAGGGAACTGGTCAATCAGTTTGTGAAATGGTGCAGTAACAATCAGCTCATCTTAAATACCAGCAAGACTAAAGAGATGATTGTTGACTTCAGGAGGAGCAAGAATAAGCAGCATAGTCCTGTCTACATCCTGGAAGAGGAGGTGGAGGTGGTGGAGAACTACAAATACCTTGGAATTCAGGTGGACAACAGACTTGACTGGAAATGCAACACTGACTACATCTACAAGAAAGGTCAGAGCAGACTCTACTTCTTAAGGAAGCTGAGATCATTCAACGTCTGCACCAAGATGTTGCAGATCTTCTACAAGTCTGTTGTGGAAAGTGCAATCAGCTTTGCAGCATCTGCTGGGGAAGCAGCATCAGAACCAGAGACTTGAAGAAACTAAACAAGATGATCAAGAAAGCTAGTTCTGTGCTGGGGATAACTCTGGAGCCGCTGGAGCTGATCGTTCAAAAAGAATGCTGCACAAGCTGATGAAGATGATGGAGGACACTTCCCATCCTCTCCACAACACGGTGAAGAATCAACAGAGTGTGTTCAGTGGGAGGCTGCGTCAAGTTCACTGTAGGACGGAGAGTTACAGAAATTCATTCCTGCCAGCAGCATCACCCTAAAAAACAATATTGACTGACTGACTTATTATTGTTAAAAAAAAAAAAAAAAAAAAAAAAAAAAAAAAGAAGAAAAAGTGTGAGCGTTTTACAATGTTGAATTTCCCTTCTGGGATAAATAGTTTTTTTCATTTCATTTTCATTTTCATTTCATATATATATATATATATATATATATATATATATGTGTGTGTGTGTGTGTGTGTGTGCGTGTATGTACACATACATACAGTCAAATACCGTAAAATCAATAGGATTTTTTTTTTTTTTAAATGTGATATGAAAATTTTGCGTACCGCCCAGCCCTACCTCTGTCCATCTAGTGCGTCTCTGAAATGCTCCTTTCCACCAGTAACTTTACTGACCTGTTGCCAAATGAATCCAATAATTAGTTGTTTTTGATTTGTGTCAATCAGCCTGTTTTTGCCCTTCTTAACTTTCTGGAGATGTGTTACTGCCACAAGATCAAAAATGAGCTCATATTTTCCATGAAATGATAACGTCTCAGTTTGACATCTGTTTTACTGGGAATAAAACGTGGGGTTGGTGGGATCTGGAAATCATTGTGTTCATTTTGAACTAGGGTTGTAAGTGTAATTACAGCACAGACAGCTGAAAAGCAAAAGCATTGCTAACAATGGATGCTTCCCAGAAGCCATTTTGCATCCCATAATGAGAACTTGCAGCGTGAGCAGGGTGAAGGAGGCAGTGCCGTTTTAACCCAATAAGACATTTTTGTCGTACGGCATCCATGCAGAGTGAAATTCAGATCAGTTCATGTCGGGATACAAAATGGCACCAGCAAAGCCAACATTTGCAAGTGCTGCAGGATTAAGGAGACCTAGTAAAAGAGGGGAAACAAAACAGTTTACTTACTGATATTTTCTACACACCCTTCGCGAGTGTTTGGAGAGAAATTAATACATTCAACTTTTTTCCATCAGTTAGCATTTGAGTAGAATCTGACTGCTCCAGTGTGTATGTGCTGTGACATCACACTCCCAACATCTTAACTCATGAAAAAATACTGATACCCAGGAGGCCAAGCAGATAAACAGGCACAGGGCGTTGGAAAAGGTCTGACAGTAGAAATGATCTCTGGGACTTCAAGAACCAGAACCTGGGTGGACAACCCAGTCTGGGAGCTGCTGGACAGCTACAGGGGACAGAAACACTTTTTGGGCACATTTTAATGATGCAAATCCAAATATTCAGGTACTGCAATGACATAAACAGTCATATAACTATGACATTTGGCAGTTGGAGTAGCACAACTACTGACTAAACTAAAACTAGCATAAAGGCAAACAGATGTCCTTCTGTAAATGATATTCATGTAAATTCTTCTATATGTTTTGATGAAATAGTATTTGAAGTATATTTTCCTTCTGAACAGCAACTGATTCAGAAAACCACACAAGCACAGAACCAGACCAGGACCAGAACCAGAACCAGAACTAGTCTGATCATCCAAGTTTCCAATAACAGGGGTTGGAGCCCCTCTCTGGACCTGGTCCTGTAGCTGGTAGAAAGGACTGGACCGGGACCTGGTTTCGGATCCTGATCTGGTCCTGTAGCTGGTAGAAAGGACTGGATCTGGTTTTGGATCTGGATCTGGTCCTGTCGCTGGTAGAAAGGACTGGACCTGGATCTGGATCTGGTCCTGTAGCTGGTGAAAGGACTGGATCTGGTTTTGGATCCTGGATCTGGTCCTGTAGCTAGAAGAAAGGACTGGGCCTGGATCTGGTTTTGGATCTGGATCTGGTCCTGTAGCTGGTAGAAAGGACTGGATCTGGTTTTGGATAAGGATCTGGTCCTGTAGCTGGTAGAAAGGACTGGATCTGGTTTTGGATCCTGATCTGGTCCTGTAGCTGGTAGAAAGGACTGGACCTGGATCTGGTTTTGGATCTGGATCTGGTCCTGTAGCTGGTAGAAAGGACTGGATCTGGTTTTGGATCTGGATCTGGTCCTGTAGCTGGTAGAAAGGACTGGACCTGGATCTGGTTTTGGATCTGGATCTGGTCCTGTAGCTGGTAGAAAGGACTGGATCTGGTTTTGGATCAGGATCTGGTCCTGTAGCTAGTAGAAAGGACTGGACCTGGATCTGGTTTTGGATCTGGATCTGGTCCTGTAGCTGGTAGAAAGGACTGGATCTGGTTTTGGATCAGGATCTGGTCCTGTAGCTAGTAGAAAGGACTGGACCTGGATCTGGTTTCGGATCTGGATCTGGTCCTGTAGCTGGTAGAAAGGACTGGGCCTGGATCTGGTTTTGGATCTGGATCTGGTCCTGTAGCTGGTAGAAAGGACTGGATCTGATTTTGGATCAGGATCTGGTCCTGTAGCTGGTAGAAAGGACTGGATCTGGTTTTGGATCAGGACCTGGTCCTGTAGCTGGTAGAAAGGACTGGATCTGGTTTTGGATCAGGATCTGGTCCTGTAGCTAGTAGAAAGGACTGGGCCTGGATCTGGTTTTGGATCTGGATCTGGTCCTGTAGCTAGTAGAAAGGACTGGGCCTGGATCTGGTTTTGGATCAGGATCTGGTCCTGTAGCTAGTAGAAAGGACTGGGCCTGGATCTGGTTTCGGATCTGGATCTGGTCCTGTAGCTGGTAGAAAGGACTGGATCTGGTTTTGGATCAGGATCTGGTCCTGTAGCTAGTAGAAAGGACTGGGCCTGGATCTGGTTTCAGATCTGGATCTGGTCCTGTAGCTGGTAGAAAGGACTGGATCTGATTTTGGATCAGGATCTGGTCCTGTAGCTGGTAGAAAGGACTGGATCTGGTTTTGGATCAGGATCTGGTCCTGTAGCTAGTAGAAAGGACTGGGCCTGGATCTGGTTTCGGATCTGGATCTGGTCCTGTAGCTAGTAGAAAGGACCGGATCTGATTTTGGATCAGGATCTGGTCCTGTAGCTGGTAGAAAGGACTGGATCTGATTTTGGATCAGGATCTGGTCCTGTAGCTGGTAGAAAGGACTGGATCTGGTTTCGGATCAGGATCTGGTCCTGTAGCTAGTAGAAAAGACTGGGACTGGATCTGGTTTTGGATCAGGATCTGGTCCTGTAGCTAGTAGAAAGGACTGGGCCTGGATCTGGTTTCGGATCTGGATCTGGTCCTGTAGCTAGTAGAAAGGACTGGGCCTGGATCTGGTTTCGGATCTGGATCTGGTCCTGTAGCTAGTAGAAAGGACTGGATCTGATTTTGGATCAGGATCTGGTCCTGTAGCTAGAAGAAAGGACTGGGCCTGGATCTGGTTTTGGATCAGGATCTGGTCCTGTAGCTGGTAGAAAGGACTGGATCTGGTTTTGGATCCTGATCTGGTCCTGTAGCTAGTAGAAAGGACTGGACCTGGATCTGGTTTTGGATCTGGATCTGGTCCTGTAGCTGGTAGAAAGGACTGGATCTGGTTTTGGATCAGGATCTGGTCCCGTAGCTAGTAGAAAGGACTGGACCTGGATCTGGTTTTGGATCTGGATCTGGTCCTGTAGCTGGTAGAAAGGACTGGATCTGGTTTTGGATCAGGATCTGGTCCTGTAGCTGGTAGAAAGGACTGGATCTGGTTTTGGATCAGGATCTGGTCCTGTAGCTAGTAGAAAGGACTGGACCTGGATCTGGTTTTGGATCTGGATCTGGTCCTGTAGCTAGAAGAAAGGACTGGGCCTGGATCTGGTTTCGGATCTGGATCTGGTCCTGTAGCTGGTAGAAAGGACTGGATCTGGTTTTGGATCAGGATCTGGTCCTGTAGCTAGTAGAAAGGACTGGGCCTGGATCTGGTTTCGGATCTGGATCTGGTCCTGTAGCTAGTAGAAAGGACTGGGCCTGGATCTGGTTTCGGATCTGGATCTGGTCCTGTAGCTAGTAGAAAGGACTGGATCTGATTTTGGATCAGGATCTGGTCCTGTAGCTAGAAGAAAGGACTGGGCCTGGATCTGGTTTTGGATCAGGATCTGGTCCTGTAGCTGGTAGAAAGGACTGGATCTGGTTTTGGATCCTGATCTGGTCCTGTAGCTAGTAGAAAGGACTGGACCTGGATCTGGTTTTGGATCTGGATCTGGTCCTGTAGCTGGTAGAAAGGACTGGATCTGGTTTTGGATCAGGATCTGGTCCTGTAGCTAGTAGAAAGGACTGGGCCTGGATCTGGTTTTGGATCTGGATCTGGTCCTGTAGCTAGTAGAAAGGACTGGGCCTGGATCTGGTTTTGGATCAGGATCTGGTCCTGTAGCTAGTAGAAAGGACTGGGCCTGGATCTGGTTTCGGATCTGGATCTGGTCCTGTAGCTGGTAGAAAGGACTGGATCTGGTTTTGGATCAGGATCTGGTCCTGTAGCTAGTAGAAAGGACTGGGCCTGGATCTGGTTTCAGATCTGGATCTGGTCCTGTAGCTGGTAGAAAGGACTGGACTATTTTGGATCAGGATCTGGTCCTGTAGCTGGTAGAAAGGACTGGATCTGGTTTTGGATCAGGATCTGGTCCTGTAGCTAGTAGAAAGGACTGGGCCTGGATCTGGTTTCGGATCTGGATCTGGTCCTGTAGCTGGTAGAAAGGACCGGATCTGATTTTGGATCAGGATCTGGTCCTGTAGCTGGTAAAAGGACTGGATCTGGTTTCGGATCAGGATCTGGTCCTGTAGCTAGTAGAAAAGACTGGGACTGGATCTGGTTTCGGATCAGGATCTGGTCCTGTAGCTAGTAGAAAGGACTGGGCCTGGATCTGGTTTCGGATCTGGATCTGGTCCTGTAGCTAGTAGAAAGGACTGGGCCTGGATCTGGTTTCGGATCTGGATCTGGTCCTGTAGCTAGTAGAAAGGACTGGATCTGATTTTGGATCAGGATCTGGTCCTGTAGCTAGAAGAAAGGACTGGGCCTGGATCTGGTTTTGGATCAGGATCTGGTCCTGTAGCTGGTAGAAAGGACTGGATCTGGTTTTGGATCCTGATCTGGTCCTGTAGCTAGTAGAAAGGACTGGACCTGGATCTGGTTTTGGATCTGGATCTGGTCCTGTAGCTGGTAGAAAGGACTGGATCTGGTTTTGGATCAGGATCTGGTCCCGTAGCTAGTAGAAAGGACTGGACCTGGATCTGGTTTTGGATCTGGATCTGGTCCTGTAGCTGGTAGAAAGGACTGGATCTGGTTTTGGATCAGGATCTGGTCCTGTAGCTGGTAGAAAGGACTGGATCTGGTTTTGGATCAGGATCTGGTCCTGTAGCTAGTAGAAAGGACTGGACCTGGATCTGGTTTTGGATCTGGATCTGGTCCTGTAGCTAGAAGAAAGGACTGGGCCTGGATCTGGTTTCGGATCTGGATCTGGTCCTGTAGCTGGTAGAAAGGACTGGATCTGGTTTTGGATCAGGATCTGGTCCTGTAGCTAGTAGAAAGGACTGGGCCTGGATCTGGTTTCGGATCTGGATCTGGTCCTGTAGCTAGTAGAAAGGACTGGGCCTGGATCTGGTTTCGGATCTGGATCTGGTCCTGTAGCTAGTAGAAAGGACTGGATCTGATTTTGGATCAGGATCTGGTCCTGTAGCTAGAAGAAAGGACTGGGCCTGGATCTGGTTTTGGATCAGGATCTGGTCCTGTAGCTGGTAGAAAGGACTGGATCTGGTTTTGGATCCTGATCTGGTCCTGTAGCTAGTAGAAAGGACTGGACCTGGATCTGGTTTTGGATCTGGATCTGGTCCTGTAGCTGGTAGAAAGGACTGGATCTGGTTTTGGATCAGGATCTGGTCCTGTAGCTAGTAGAAAGGACTGGACCTGGATCTGGTTTTGGATCTGGATCTGGTCCTGTAGCTGGTAGAAAGGACTGGATCTGGTTTTGGATCAGGATCTGGTCCTGTAGCTGGTAGAAAGGACTGGATCTGGTTTTGGATCAGGATCTGGTCCTGTAGCTAGTAGAAAGGACTGGACCTGGATCTGGTTTTGGATCTGGATCTGGTCCTGTAGCTAGAAGAAAGGACTGGGCCTGGATCTGGTTTCGGATCTGGATCTGGTCCTGTAGCTGGTAGAAAGGACTGGATCTGGTTTTGGATCAGGATCTGGTCCTGTAGCTAGTAGAAAGGACTGGACCTGGATCTGGTTTTGGATCTGGATCTGGTCCTGTAGCTGGTAGAAAGGACTGGATCTGGTTTTGGATCAGGATCTGGTCCTGTAGCTAGTAGAAAGGACTGGACCTGGATCTGGTTTCGGATCTGGATCTGGTCCTGTAGCTGGTAGAAAGGACTGGGCCTGGATCTGGTTTCGGATCTGGATCTGGTCCTGTAGCTGGTAGAAAGGACTGGATCTGATTTTGGATCAGGATCTGGTCCTGTAGCTGGTAGAAAGGACTGGATCTGGTTTTGGATCAGGATCTGGTCCTGTAGCTGGTAGAAAGGACTGGATCTGGTTTTGGATCAGGATCTGGTCCTGTAGCTAGTAGAAAGGACTGGGCCTGGATCTGGTTTTGGATCTGGATCTGGTCATGTAGCTAGTAGAAAGGACTGGGCCTGGATCTGGTTTTGGATCAGGATCTGGTCCTGTAGCTAGTAGAAAGGACTGGGCCTGGTTTTGGATCAGGATCTGGTCCTGTAGCTAGTAGAAAGGACTGGACCTGGATCTGGTTTTGGATCTGGATCTGGTCCTGTAGCTAGAAGAAAGGACTGGGCCTGGATCTGGTTTCGGATCTGGATCTGGTCCTGTAGCTGGTAGAAAGGACTGGATCTGGTTTTGGATCAGGATCTGGTCCTGTAGCTAGTAGAAAGGACTGGGCCTGGATCTGGTTTCGGATCTGGATCTTGTCCTGTAGCTGGTAGAAAGGACTGATCTGATTTTGGATCAGGATCTGGTCCTGTAGCTGGTAGAAAGGACTGGATCTGGTTTCGGATCTGGATCTGGTCCTGTAGCTAGTAGAAAGGACTGGGCCTGGATCTGGTTTCGGATCTGGATCTGGTCCTGTAGCTAGTAGAAAGGACTGGACCTGGATCTGGATCTGGTCCTGTAGCTAGTAGAAAGGACTGGACCTGGATCTGGTTTCGGATCTGGATCTGGTCCTGTAGCTAGTAGAAAGGACTGGGCCTGGATCTGGTTTCGGATCTGGATCTGGTCCTGTAGCTAGTAGAAAGGACTGGACCTGGATCTGGATCTGGTCCTGTAGCTAGTAGAAAGGACTGGGCCTGGATCTGGTTTCGGATCTGGATCTGGTCCTGTAGCAGGTAGAAAGGACTGGATCTGGTTTTGGATCAGGATCTGGTCCTGTGGCTAGTAGAAAGGACGGGGCCTGGATCTGGTTTCGGATCTGGATCTGGTCCTGTAGCTGGTAGAAAGGACTGGATCTGGTTTCGGATCTGGATCTGGTCCTGTAGCTAGTAGAAAGGACTGGATCTGGTTTTGGATCAGGATCTGGTCCTGTAGCTGGTAGAAAGGACTGGACCTGGATCTGGTTTCGGATCTGGTCCTGTAGCTAGTAGAAAGGACTGGACCTGGATCTGGTTTCGGATCTGGATCTGGTCCTGTAGCTAGTAGAAAGGACTGGATCTGGTTTTGGATCAGGATCTGGTCCTGTGGCTAGTAGAAAGGACGGGGCCTGGATCTGGTTTCGGATCTGGATCTGGTCCTGTAGCTGGTAGAAAGGACTGGATCTGGTTTCGGATCTGGATCTGGTCCTGTAGCTAGTAGAAAGGACTGGATCTGGTTTTGGATCAGGATCTGGTCCTGTAGCTGGTAGAAAGGACTGGACCTGGATCTGGTTTTGGATCTGGTCCTGTAGCTAGTAGAAAGGACTGGACCTGGATCTGGATCTGGTCCTGTAGCTGGTAGAAAGGACTGGATCTGGTTTTGGATCAGGATCTGGTCCTGTAGCTAGTAGAAAGGACTGGGCCTGGATCTGGTTTTGGATCTGGATCTGGTCCTGTAGCTAGTAGAAAGGACTGGGCCTGGATCTGGTTTTGGATCTGGATCGGGTCCTGTAGCTAGTAGAAAGGACTGAACCTGGATCAGGTTTTGGATCAGGATCTGGTCCTGTAGCTAGTAGAAAGGACTGGATCTGGTTTTGGATCAGGATCTGGTCCTGTAGCTGGTAGAAAGGACTGGGCCTGGATCTGGTTTCGGATCTGGATCTGGTCCTGTAGCTAGTAGAAAGGACTGGACCTGGATCTGGTTTTGGACCTGGATCTTGTCCCGTATCTGTTGGAAAAACCTCATCTTGGGCTCAAATGAAAGCTTGTGCATTAAGGAAGTTTTCTATCTGCATGTTAGACCTGCACATTCTCCATAAATGATGAAAAATAAACATGAGGATTTGTCAGCAGAACTTTTTTATGTCTTTTGAGATTTTTTTTGGGGGGGGGGGCTCCTGGACCAGGTTGTCCACCCAGGTTCTGGTTCTTGAAGGTCCCAGAGATCACTTCTGCTGTCAGACCTTCTACAACGCTCCATGTCTTGTTTTTGCCTGCTAGGTATGATGTTCAGCTTTGATCTTCTGATTTGGTCGGAGGTTTTTGGTACTGCCGTATCTTCAGCAATGCAGAACTAAATTTGAGAAATTCTGATTAGATCTAGTGCAGATACTGACAGCTTCCCAAGACAAAATTAAGCAGATACTGTACTTGACAGATGTGTTTTCCTTCTGTTTACCAGTAGTTCTCTATTAATGGTGTCACTTCTCACCTAACTTCCCCAAAACCTTTTCCAAAATTAAATCCACAAAGGTGGTGTAGCTATGACTGGACTACAAGTAACTACTTTTAATGTCTTAAGGCATTACTGATCCAAAACAGTCTAACTCCCATTAAACAAAGCTGGTACAGCAGTCTAAAGTTCATACACACTGTTTTGTCCATTCAGTAAAAATGGCAGCACAAATATGGCAGCCTCAGTGTATGTGCACCCCCAGCAAGTAGATATAAATGACTCATTCTAAGAAAATAAACACATAACAGCTGTTCCAGTGCAGCGATTACATCTCAATAGAAACACAGTTTTGAATTATATATCACATTTATCTGCCATTGACCTTTGATTTTGTCATTCACGGCACCTTTAACTTTTTTCACAAAAGTATGTTCCACATGGAAGTTTGAATCTTGGTCTTTTGTTGTTTTTTTTTTAACTCATGATGACATTCAGGTACTGAATATCACCTGAACAATGTCTTCTATTCTGATAAGAATAATGTATGGAAATTCTCAGAACAGATATCAGCAATTTTCCTGGGCAGAAAAAAGGAATTAGACACTGATAAGATGAGATGAATTATGTTGTACGCCATAAATATCTGAACACAGCCAGTTGAGAGATGAGACGACTGGCAAAAATGTAGTGGTAAAAATCAACATTTCTAAACTCTGCTTCAAACTGAAATGCTTTCTCAAGGATATTTATACAATAAGTCACACTAAAACATGTAAAAAATAAAGCAAACCCATCTCTAGGATATTAATTAGAAAACACATCTGTGAAGTGCTGATAGGTGTAAAATAGAATATTCAAATGTGAAAACAAGAATTTTTTTATTAAAAAGAAAGAACTGAAGCTATAAATTTATTTAAATTTGCGAGTATTTCTCACAACCAAGCACAGCAGCTGCATCATTTATCACCTCAAGTTTTTATCTTGCAAACCTGTGATGAATAAAATCCACTCTACTCTTCTTTAACACGAAAATGATCTAAACTGAAAGGAGATATTCTGATAAATGACAGGATTAAAGTGCTGATGACAGGACCTTAACTTCAAGTAATACAACAAAACAAAATAAGTAGTTCTGTGCAGTCAGAAGTCGATCAGACTTACAGTAATATTCATGTAAATATCTGATGTTTAAGAGGCCTAGCTTGTTAGCTGTTGCAGTTAGCCTTGTGGCACAATGTCACGAGATGAAAGTCGCTGTCGGCTCATTGATTTACATGTAAAATCAAAACAGTGAAAAACATGAAAGATGCTCCAGAACAGCTGGACTGGAACTGATTTGTGTGGTGGATCATCAGCCAGTTCAGAAAAGTGATGATGATGTTAGGCGCATTTGGACAGAGAGGTTCTGAGAATGCAGTTCCTATAACTACACGTCCCGAGTTTAGTTATCAGAACTACCCTTCGCCTTCAGTTTGTGTTCACACATGAGGGAGGACCTTGTTAGGAACCATGTGTGAGAGAGAGACAAATTTATGCCCCAGCAGATCCGATACAAAACTGAGGTTTCTCATCTCTTTCATTTAAAGCTATTATGAAAGCTAGCTTACCAGCTTTCCATCGTCACGGAACAGCCCCCCGGTGAAAAGCTGCCCCACTAACGTCTTGTTTACCTTTCGTTGAAGTACGCTCGGACACTTTAGTGGACGGGCCGTCCAGTAGTGGCAGATTCTCCTGCCACACTTTGCAGCTGTATTTGGGTCATTAAATTAGTATAAAATAATTACTTTTGGACATTTCAGAATAGTTCTGGAATTGGGACCATTGTGATGGATTTAATAATGAATCGGTACACTCCTATTGTAATAGTTCTTGTTGTTATTACGATCTCGGTAAACAGTTAAACAGGTTAACAGCTGTGAGACTTTTTAAATATGGCGGGGCCGGAAGAAGTGGAGATCACACAAGGGGCGGGGCTTGCCAGTTCTACCAATCACCAAACATCTACGTATTTCAGTTCCTATGAAGCCCTAAAAAAGACCCTGCCTCGGAGTAGGAGCTAAAAAGGTTCTAAGAACTGAGGGCCCTAGTTCCTATTTCTTTATTTTTTTTTGTTATACTTTTATAACAAAGTACATCTTACCCATCTCTGCACTGTGAGTATCAGAGAGCAGTGGGCTGCTACTTAAAGCGCCTGGTTAAGGACCTTGCTCAGGGGTCCACAGTGGTTTACCCAGGGGTCGTGTCAGGGAATCGGACCCGGGTCCTCCGCGCCCAAGCCCACGACACTACCACTGGGCTACCCACTCCCCAAATATGTCTGTGTCCGAATGCGCAAAAAAACGGCCTGGTTCCCGAAAAGGTTTTAGGAACTCCAGAAAGTTCCTACAGTCTAAAAGGGCCTGTTGATGAAGATGGAAACCTCTGACCTTACAGGTTAGATGTGGACTAAAACTGTAAGTCAGCTCCACGACCTTCTCACAGAGTCCCGTCCACTGGTTCAGCTCCAGCATGCAAGAGACCCTCACAGAGCAGACTGAGAACTGAAAAGACTGAGAAGAGGTCAAACTAAGCTTATTAAATTTTCCTCCCACCCAACTATGATTAACAATTCATTTACAGATAATTTAAGGAGGATTGTGTATGTAAAATACCAGGTTATGACACCTTTAGAATAAATAAAAAAAAAAAAAAAAAAACATTTTCTTTTGCTTCTAATAAGCAAAAACATTCTGCCAATAAAACAAGTGAAATTTTCTCAATAAGATTTTTTTAAATACATTGTCATAAAACAAGTTCCTTTATCTCACTGAAATGTTTCTCTTCAAGTAATTTTGTCTTATTTTGAACGTGATGACTAGAAATTAGAAAAATATACTTGGTAAGATTAGATTTTTTGCAGTGGGAGGTGTGGAGCTTTTACTCCGTATGTCAAGTCCGGTTTTGGCAAACGTCGCCACAGTCTGGTCAGATGCTGAAATGCAGCGATGTTACCTAATAATTCATTAATGCAGGCATGCTTGTTTCTGTTACATAGATCGTCATGAAGAACATGTTTGTCTATAAAGCATGTAAAAAAAAAAAAAAAAAAAAGTCAAAATCATGTCACCAGCGCTTGAAGCTGACATCAAGAAACACCTATCCATGAATCAGATTACTTCCTTCTTACCTCCAAATGAATACAGAGTATTTGTTTTATATTCCAACTGTCTCGACTAAATGAGTGAAGGCCACAAAAGCATCGAACAACATCATTATTATTATTGCTGAATTCATAGTAAAAAACCCAATTAAAATCAAATATGATGAAAGATCAGATTTTAATAAAAGTAGGTATTTACCCTGCTTATAATCAGCCTGTCGGATTTTTTTCACATCAGCTAAAAGTTTTATCTTCAGCCATTTCTTGTTGTGTGTGAAGCTTCCAGGCCGTTTCATTTGGTCGATGACAGTTCATCTCATACAGACTGCAAATAAACACAAGTGCTTTTTTAAAGGGGACAAATGAGACAAAATGGAAATAGTCAATCCAAAACTTGGCAGCAGGTGGATGTTTTTACTGCAGCCACAGAGTCAGGGTCAGAATACAAATATGTGCCCCAGTCTTTACCTAAAGCAGCTGTGAGTCAGAGCGAACCTCCGTCTGGATAAACGGGAATTACTCCCGACTGAGGTGTAAAACTGCTCCTCACATACCAGATGAGTTTCATTCCTGACTTACCCAATAGGCCTGGACACCACCAGCTCCACCTGCGGCTCGGACTGGGACTCCAGGATGATGTTGTAGACCTCCTTCATCGTTGCTCCCGGCAACAGCTTCCCGTTCCACTGCAACACCTCGTCCCCTGCGATCCAAACACGGAGCATGTGCAATTACTGCTGCTTGCATGTTTATACAGCCACCTTCTCCAGGTGTGCTTGAAAGTTTCCATCCTCTCACACTAACGACAGAAAAAAATCAGCTGCCAGAGAAATAAGCTGAAATCAAACAAAGTACTGTATATTCCGGACTAAGTCACACTTCTTTTAATAGTTTGGCTGCTTGTGTGACTTACAATTTAACATATTTTTAAGTGTTAATTCAACCCGACATGAACCAAGAAGTAAACATTACCATGTAGTGCCACATGAGGGCGCTCTAGGCTTGTGACAACTACATTCTTCCCCGAGAGCAAAGTTCCCAAAACGGCCATATCTCAGCGAGAGGAGTTCGTTTTGGACATCTGGCTGCACTGCCTGTGTGGTGGAACAAATCCTCAAAAACATGTTTATCCTTCTTAGTTATGATGTTTCTGATCATTTACAGGCATTAACTTTGGAAGCTGAGTGATGGGGAATTTTAAGCACTTAAATTAATACATCAATAATCTGAAATTGAAAATGAATGAATAGGACTTATAGTCCCGTGCCACTTATATGTTTTTTTCCTCTTCATGGTGCACTTTTTGACTGATGCAACTTATACTCAGGAGCGACTTATAGTCCAGAAAATACTATAATAATAATAATAATTATGTTATATTTTATGAAAATCATGACACTGATTCTAAATTGTGGTTCAACAGAAATATTAAAAACAAACACACAAAAAATAAAACAAGTAAACAAACACAATGGGGCTCCGAAGCTTAAATTTTATTGAACAACACTTTGAGACAATCACTGCAATCAGGTGTTTTCTGTAACGTCCAATCAGACGTCTGCATCTGTTGACAGGTATGTTGGTCCATGTTCATGCACAAGCTGCTTTCATTTATATCTCTTCCTTTATTTAACCAGATAAAAACCCACTGAGATCAAGACCTCTTTTACAAGAGGTCCATTATCTGGGACAGTTTTCTTTGGTTTTTTTTTACTATTATTATTTTCCAAAATTTTCCAATATTCAAAATCAATATTTTATTGTACTAAATAATAATTGAGTAAATTTTCATTTATTAATACTTTTTTTCAGTTTTTTGTTATTTGTTAACTATATTTCCTGGATATGTGTCTTTTAATCAGGAGATATAGTTCATTACAAACATAAAACTATATGAACAAAGAAAAAAAGTGCCACTGCATGAACAAAAATGTGACTGACTGGTTTGCTATACCTGCTCTGAGATGTCCCACCACATCAGCCAGGCTTCCCTTCTTAACTTTGGTGATGAAGGCACCCAGTCTCCCTGACTCGGTCACTCTCCCGCCCACCACCTTCAGAGACACAAACAGGCAGAGGGAGGTGAGTTACAACACATGCAGGCAGCGTTGGCTGAGGCTGCGTGGCGTGTGCCCCCAACCTTTAACCCCAGCAACGCTCCGGCTTCTTTAGGCATGGTCGCACTCCTCTTGCTCAGAGTGATTCGTCCAATCAGGTGGTCTCCCTCCTTGGACGGCTGCCAGGTTACTGGATGCTGCAGCGGATGCAAAGACAATCATGAAACATTCTCAGAAATCCACGATTGGAGGAAAAGAAAAAGATTACAAATGGTGAGAGAACTCCAAGTTAAATCACAGAGCATCTGAACACATATTCGTTAAGTCACGGCAGGCTCCCTGTTGCTGTTAATAACGATGTTCCGAGATGCTTTTATTATCCAGGAGGTGTTAAAGGTTAATTATTTCTGGCCATAAAACTAATGGAATGCTTTCTCACTTTAAAAAAAAAAAAATCAGGACGGGTGGACCTGGTCAGGGCATTTAGTTTGACCAATGAGAAGACATGCTTTAACATGTCAATGGAAGCAAATGCCCTTACTGCAGCTAATGTTTCCATAAGAACTTTAAAATGGGACAAATAACATAAAAACAAGTAAAAAAACAAACGATTTGTGCTTAAAGGCCCACAGTGGAAGTCTTGGATCTTAAAAACATGCGTTTTGGACTTGTGATGCATTATGCTCATTTCTGCAGCTGCCAGCAGCGTCCAGAGGCTGACACACCGCACCATGCAAGTTTTCCATCCAAGATGCAGCCGGACGGTGCAGCTGAGTTTCGGTTTCTAAATGGTTGCAGACGAAAACTGATCCGATCTGTGGCTCAAACACCATACACCGACCTGAACCGTGAGTTCACTGATCCGTTGCACCACTACACCATGCTGGGAACACCAAATTTACTGCTAAAACAGGCACCACACAACTAAAACATGACACTGAGTGCCAGTCTGAAAAATAAGATGCACCGTGACCTGTGACCTTTGTAGTTTCTGCAGGTATTTATCACTAATCCAGTGAAAATGAAAGGAAATGTGAATATTTGCTTTGCAGGTAGATTTCAGTGTGCATCCCTAAATTTTCTGCCTGTGCCTCTAAAAATTTAAGTCAGGGCCCCTGGGATCCTGGTGAAAACGTTAGTCTGGATCCCTGGCATCATTGAGAAAACTGCAAAAGTTCTGTAGTGCGTCTTTAAAAGATTAAATTACCATTTTTCCACCAATTAAACATTTTATTTATTTATTTATTTTTCTTTTGCGTTCGAAACTTTCTGCAATAAGTAAGTAGCTGAGTAGCAGCTTAACAACAAGAGGAGAATGGAACAGACAGGCAGCGGCAGCAGGAAGCGCCTCTGCTCACCCGCAGAAGTTGGAGAGAAAGAAAAAGGCAGGTTGTTTTTTTTCAAAACTTCTCAGCTGATTCTGAAATGGTAGACCATAGCTTTAACTGGCTTGATTTCCCAGCAAAGAGCCTCATCATTACGTAACTCTGAATTTCTCTTCAATACTTGACCCTCCTGTTGGTGTATTCTGAGTCTCTGGTTAGGACTATGGTACAAAGAGGAACAGTTTATCATCCTTCAAACAACAGAATGCAGTTTTTGTCCAATTTTCTACCCAAACTGGCAATTAAGAGTTGGTGATCCTATGGTTCCAGTAGAAGTTTGTTAGTTCGTCTCTGGCTCCAAACCAGCACTGCAAGCACTTTACCTTTACTGAATAAACATCAAACTTGAAAACCCGAAGCCAAGACCAACTAAAAAACAACAAAAATAAAGTAAAATAAAGCAAATTAAACTACAATAAAACAAAAGAAAGAAAGAAAACAAAATAAAATAAAATAAAACAAAACTTTGGCACATGGTTTGGAGTTATTTAGACTTTAGTGATTTCTAGATCATACTTTAGGCTCAGAGTACAAGATCCAGCTCGTCCACCTTTATCTCAACCCACCTTGCCCTGTCAAAAGTGGGAAATCTGCATCTAAAAGCCATTTCTTATCATCATCATCAGTTCTATGGGCCAAAAGAAATTAAACAAAAAGACTTCAAGCACTTCTCCTAATCTCTCATTAATCTCTAATATCTCAAAAACATGATTTAACTGGCACCCCTTAATATTTCCAAGTTGAAAATCAAATTTCACATTAGCCATTAAATGCCCTGAGACTGGCTGAAATCACATCTTTAATTGTAAAACATAACCACTACTGTCATTCATAAATATTCTAATCAATTATTTACCCCCCCCCCAAAAAAAATAAATAAATAATAGCAAAGCACATTATATCTTCATCAAGAAGTGTCAAATTATTATTTACTTGCATTCCTGAGCAGATAAAGCCGTCTAAGTGGTTGAATGTTCTGACAGACTCTTCTAACATAAATATGATGCAGGGAAGGAGCAAAGCCAAGAGAAAAGAAGAAGAAATTCTAATTATTTCTTTATTTTTTGCCTGCTGATGGAAACCTGAGATGTGTAGCTAACAAAATTTATGAGCTTGAAGTGTTGAAAGGGACAGGAAGGACTATAGAGAATGCAATTGATGCGGTTTACCATGACATGGCAGGAGGAACACATCCCAGATTTCAACGTGTCGACGTGCTGCAGACTGTGACAATCAAGTTATCTGAAAGCTAAAAGGAGGAGTTCCTGCAGCGCTTTAAACTTGCCTTTGTTAAGACGACAATCTGCACACCCGGCCAGTGAACTGTTAGCCGCGAGTTTTCAAAGATCGAAATCAAGGGTGTTAAAAAGCTGCACGAAACATAAATACAGGAAAACATGTGTGTCAACAGCGATCTCCTCCAGAGCAACAGGCTGCTACAAACGATTATTTTCCTAATTTTGATAATCGATTACTCACCGATTATTTTGGCAGCTAATAAGATCATACCTAAATTGCAGCATATTTACAAACCAGTCAAAAGTTTGGACACTTTTTTATTGAATCTAATGGGAAACTTGTCCAAACTTTTAACCAGTGGTGCATGTTTGTTTATGTCAATAAAAAATTCAAGAAAAGATGACCAGACAGAAAGACAAGGTACAGCGATGATTTTGAGAAGAAAATAAAGCTGATAAACAATAAACAATTAGTCGATTATAAAATTAGTTGTCAACTATTTTGATAGTCGATGATTAGTCGATCAGTCGATTAATCGATTAATCGATTAATCGCGGCAGCCCTAAATATGACTAAGGGCGCATTCACAAAGCTTTTCTGATTGGAATCAGAGTCCGTTTGCTGGGAAAGTCCACTTAGTTTGGGGAAGAAGTGAATCTGCAAATGGACTCCGATCCGGAGCAAACAAGCGGACTCGATCCACCCATTAACACGGGTCTAGCTCCTCTTCAAGTGGATCAAATACAGGAAGTGGACTACAAACTGCTGCTTCCTGCATTTGGTTTAGCATGGCATTGTGGGTAAATGCTACAACAACAAACACGTGTGGGACTGCAGTACTTCTAAAGTTGTCTGGTGGTCAGACGTGGCGTGACGAGGAAGTAAAAGCTTTCATGGATATCTGGTCTGATGAAAGCATATCCAGCTCCTCGTACGTACGAACAACAATAACGTGGTTTTGTGGAGGAAATGGAAGTTATGAGAACCCTCGTGTTCCTTGTACGTCTTGTCTTCGCCTATGATGAAACTGATTGCAACTGAGATTGGGAACATTCTTTAAAAAGGTTTGGCTCGTTTGGCTACGGTGCAACGTGAACGTCATCTCGGTCTGGAAGACCACCCCCGCCCCCAGCCGAGCCATGTCCCCAATCGGCCCGAGACTAACGGTCTGTGCTTTGTGAATGCACCCTAAAAATAACAAAGTACAACACCGTAATTTCCCCTTTGGGGATATGAAGTATTTTCATTTCTTTTCAAATAACGAAACACACATCGAGTGTATCAACATCTGTGCATGCACATGGACATTAACACACTTATTACCTCTTTAAAAGCATAAAAAGTTAAACTGAGCTGCTTCATTTGGAAAATGTGGTTTAAAAAGAAGACAAGACACAGAAGCAGTAACTTACATGCCAGACGGTGGGGTCGTGTGGGTAGCACTCCCAGTCGCCTGCAAGAGAAGACACATTCTCACAAACTGTGGATGCAACAGCAGTGACAAGCCCCTCTTTCACCTCCCAACCACACACACACGCGCACACGCACACACACACGCACACACACACACGCGCACACACACGCACACACACACAGACACTGTATATGTAACACATACCAGCCTGCTTTCCTCACACACATGTAGGAGCCCTTCAGAGGGAACTTGTTTACAGTGAAGAGGGTTAAGTTTGTTGAATATTTGGCCTGAGCTAGAATTAGAAATTTATCACCAAAGCAGCAGGACTGGCTGTGAAGGCAGTCTAAAGAAGCAGAAACCAAACCAACGCATGGCCCCGCCTCTTCAATGGCCTAAAATCCCCCACAGATACTTCACTGATAACGTGCTGTGGGTTTACTCCGGGGATAACGCAGCGATGCAAGGCCACATGAAAACTTTGGGAAATCAGGACTGAAGAGAAATTAAATCTGGAGGCTTTTGCCGGCATTTATATATCAAAGTATTTGTAGCCAGAGAACAAGCAGAGAGCCAAAGAAACAACTCGTGCTGGCTTCAAATCTCTCAGCACATCACGTTTAGCCTTCCCACCTCCTCTTAGAGAACTGAGATTAAACATCAGCTGATAAAAACTGTGGGTAATTTATTTTTTGTTTGTTTTATAAAGACGGGGGTTTGGTTTCTGCAGCGTGTGCAGGACCTCAAGAATACTGTTATGACATGGAGTAAAACAGAGCCAAATGTTCCCAGAGGCCGGGAGTGTGAGGTTAACCAGTGGTGACAACTTATAGTGACATTATGTAATCTTAAAGCCAAACACGCTGCTGAGCACAGTAGGGCGACCACGGGGGGGTATTGTGTTTCTGTGTTTACAGGGACAACATAAGACAGATAACCAATCATAATGGGTTTAGAAATGAAGAAGAGATTTCCAATTTGGACTGAAATTCTTGAGGTATTCTGGAAGATTTACTTTGCAAAGTATCAACGACTTATTTTAGTGTACAACTGCAGCCTGCTGTTAGCCTTTAGCAACAAGCTCAGGCCAACTCACAGCCTGCTCTACACAATCAAAAACAGAGGTACGAGACAGGAACATTTCTGTACCCGTAGGTACATTATTTACAAATGTTCTCTCAAAAGTACAATATTGGTCTTTATGAGGCCAGAAGTACCTATGTACTATAAAAAAGGGTCCAAAGTAATATAAAGTACACATTTGTACCATTTCAACCCTAAGAGTACCTGCAGCATTGAAAAATGTGCGTAGCTTGTACAATAACTATAAATAACAGTACTTCTAAACAAAAGTATAATTATACTTATTATATTATGATTTTCATAATAATCATAGTAATCATGGTAATAATTATATGTATAGAAAGTAAGTAAGTAAGTACGTTTTTTATTTAAGTGTCCTGCACCATGGTGCTCAGCCCTCATGCGCTTACAAGACACTCGTATACGGTACATCACATATCAAGATACAAGATGGTCAAAAAGAAAAAGACAATACTCATAACCAAAATTGTACTGGCAGTGTTTTAAGTATACAGACTTCTCTTACGCTTCTGCCATGCCAACTCCAGGAACTTACCTAAAGTAAATACCTCCTCCACAAACAACCAACTTCACATTGAACATTCAGACATCCAAAACAAATCAGGGTTCTTTTCTTGAATTTTTTTCAAATAAAACAGTTCTCAAATAATGAAAAAGTGGACAGTGAAACACAAAATGAAACTCATCTTCCACAACATCCAGGTCACAAAGCACTCACAATCGCTGTTCTTCAGGGATTCCTTTATACCTGCCCACCTCAACTGCCAGGGGTAAAACACCTGCTCTTAATTGGGCACAAAGAGATCACTGACATTTCTTTAAATTAAATGAAACATAAGGTTCTGTGGAATACTCATATTTAATCTGAACATAATTTCTTAACTTTACTTTTTTCCACACATCCACCTTCCATTGCTGTTGATGTAACAGTAACAGTTTCTGTTCAACTCCCTTTAAATTACACTGTAAATTATTCATAAAATGTATATTTAAATCTAAACTTGAAATGATTGAGGATATCTGTCTGACGCAAGAGTAGCTATGCCCTTTGTTCCAATTAAATATACTTTTTGTTATCCTCCCCTCTGGCAGTTGGGTTAGGCGATTCCACACTTTAATCATCTCACATCTATAATACACATCTATAATGTATAATTAGATATGTGTTTGGCCCAATATTTATATAATAATTATTCATTTATTATTAGCATCTTTGATTGTTGTCATAATCTCCATTTTATTGACTTTTATTCATCATCTTTAATTGGTTTAATTGTACTTTATTAACTCATGCAGCTTGATAAGGTACAAAAATGGACCAGGACCAAAGGTACAGAAATGTCTTTCAAAAAGGAACACCCCCAGTGACAAGCTTTGTACCCTTTTAAGTACAAACTGGTACCTCTATTTTTGAGTGTGTATGAACCTAATATGCGCAAAAGCAAGGCCTTTTGCAACACAAAATATCACAAAAGTCTCTGGTGAAGTGTCGAACTCATTTTAGGGGCCATGTCAGCATGTGGTAACAGATGATGGTGCAGGTCGGTGTGTGTCGAGTCCAGCAAACCAGTCAGAGCCAACGAAAGGCAGAAAACATTAGGGTCTTCACGGGTAAAGGAGAGATTAGAACTTGCTAAGAAAGATATCTATTTTATAGTGAAACCAGGTTGAGTTCTGGCAAAAAAAAAAGTTTTTAATTGTCTCATATTCAAGAACTTACTCTAAAGAACTAAGATTGAGCTGAATTATAATAATAATGCTTCATGTAGCTCTAAAACTGACTCAGCAGACAACTTTGAAGAACAATAGATCAGTATACAGGGGGATATTAATATGGCAGCTCAGGAAGTGTTTGAACACCGCCAGCTTCACACACTTTAGAAACACCCTGATGACCAACTCCACTGACCACCATGACACCACAACCCTGATTCCCCCAGCCTAACCACGGGAGCACCACACACTGCTGCCTGGTCTGGGGGAAACCAGTCTCACTTGATGGATCCAGCTGACATGGAGGAAATTCTTTAGCTACAACCTCCTAAATATTTACAGGCTAGCAAAAGCCACATACAAAATAAAGCTTTTTTTTTTTTTTTTAACTCATAAAAGCAAGAAAAAAAAAGTTAAACACCATCAAGTGTCCTCAGTAAGTGGTCAGAGAGGTTAATGTCTGAATGAAATTTGATTTGGTCTTTATTGTTGATCCAAAATAAGTATACAACACCACAGTTCTGGGAGGGGAAAGTAGAATACAATAGAACAGAACGGAACGGAGCAGAACAGAACAGAACAGAACAGAACAGAACAGAACGGAACGGAACGGAACAGAATTTTATTGTCTGTTCAACAGAACAGAAATTCTTCTTTCTACATGGCAATAAAAGCCTCATCAAAACACAGTAAAATCACCTAAAAGAGAGTAAAACAATAAAATCCCTGAATAAAATCATCAAAACAAACAGCACACAACATGATCAACAACAACAACATCAGAGCTACCGGGCATTGTTCAGGACAGTAACTGCATTTGGAATGAGTGATTTCTTGTAAATGTTTGTCCGGGCTGGGGGGTTCTGCATCTCCTGTTTAATGAGAGAATGAGTGATGGAGAGGGTGAGTGGCGTCCTTAGTGATGCAGATTGCAGTCCTTAGCACTGGCTGCCTGTACAGTTCACAGAGGTGGGGGGGTGAGGGGGTCTAGGGAGTTTGAGTTATTTGGCTGGCCTGTTTTATTATTTTATTGAGCATTGTTTTGTGTGTGTTTTTTTGAGGAGAAATTGTATGTGAGGATGGATTCCATGGGCCAGATCTACTCGGATCCAAAAGTGTGTGCAGCAATTTGCACGTGCAATCTAGAATTTTGCATGAGGGGCTGAACCACGGTTTGCAGGTGATTTACAAAGCATGATCATGCGAATGACAGCGGGAGACGAAAGCGCAAAAGGAAATACGAGCCACAGAGGTCGATATTAGTGGAGGAGGGAATGAAAATATAATAAGTATGACAAATATAAACATTTAAATAATGCAACATGTATCCATGCAGAGTCTCATGAGCAGGAACATTACTTTAAAAAAGTAATTAGTTACTAATTACTTCTCCAAAAAAGTAATGGCGTTAGTAACGGAGTTACAGCTCTATAAAAATATCTAATTACTTGGAAAAGTAATTATTCCATCACTTTTTAATGTTCCTTTTGATATTACTTTAAATTAAGTGCTGGGTTCCAGTCCCCAACCCGGCACTCAGGTGAACCACTGTGGACCCCTGAGCAAGGTCCTCCACCCCCACCAACTGCTCCCGGGGCGGTTTAAGTAGCAGCCCACTGCTCTCTGGTGCACACAGAGATGGTTGAAATGCAGAGACCTAAATTCCCTTCGGGGATTATAACGGTATAAAAAACAAGTGACGTTGGCAAAAACGGGAAATAAGACGACACATAAATGCAACTTTATTTCTCATTAAGCCGCAGCGGCGGCAGACATTCTGTTTCACTCGTCCAGAATATCTAACACCGTGGTAAATGGAAGTGTTTGATGTGTTATCATATGGAATTCAACAATAAGAACTGATCACGTTGCCTTCACTGCTCATGAAAAAGGATTTTGAATCAGATGTGCGTGTCCAGCATCGTCCCTCTCAGAAGCTGAAGCCTTTTGTGCGCAAAGCTGCGTCTGTTTTTCAGACATACTAAAATACACGCAAAACACCAGCAAGGCAACGCGTCATGGTTGATAAATCACTTTGTGAGTGCTAAATAACAGTAATGTATTTACATTTTTTCCTCCCAACACACACAATTGCATGTAAACGCCCCATATTGCGTATTCATTGCAGCAGAAGTACTACAGTAAATGAGTAAGACCGAACCCTTGTGCACGCTGTAAGTAGATCAGTTTGTACATTTTTTTTGTGTGCAGCGAGATAGCTCACGTTTTTATACATGCAGACCTTTGATAGATCTGGCTCTACAAGTGAAGTGTATAAAAGGGATAAAATGTTTTTATGAACATTGAAACACTTCAGTGTCCTCAGGAGGTGGAGGCGTTGCTGTGACTTTTTGAAAACAGAGTTTACATGATGTCCAAAGGCCAGCCTGTTGTCCAGCTCTGTCCCCTGGAATTTAAAACTATCCACCTGAACATGACTGCATGCCCCCAACAACGCTGAATACATGCAACTCTTGCTTCCAGATCTCAAAAGTTGTCATGTAGTGTTCATTGAGACGTTTCCCTCTGTCCCGTCAGAGGAACAGAAGGTAGCCAGTCTGTGTGTTTTCTGAGACTCATCATACAATAATCTATATGCCTGGAAGCCTCTCCGTCTCCAGTAACCACATCCCAGAGCTGACCTGGTCTCAGTCCCGAGCTAAAAAGGCAGCAGCGTCCTGCAGCCATAGTGGTGTTTACAACCAGACCTGACAGACACTCATCCCAAGCCTTCCCTTGATGGATGTCCCGATGGCTGGTGTGCAAACTCCGAACACGCCTCACCTCACAGATATCAGCTTCCTGAGAAAGAGAAGCTTTAACATGCTGATGACACGTTTTTCACATTTTCTCCATGTTTTAAAGACCAAAACGTTCTTCACGATGATCTATGTAACAGAAACAAGCGCAGCTGCATAGATGAGTTATTAGAAAACATGGCTGCTTTTCAGCATCTGACCAGACTGTGGAGCTGTGAGCCGAAACCGGACGTGACGTCTGCCAGAGAGTCTTCTCAGCTTATTTAACATTGAAGTGGCTTCATTGCGGTTTTTAAGTTCTTTTTCAAGTTTTACAGACAAACAGTAAAAACTCAGCCTTCAAATAGGGGATTATCACGCTTACCGGAACTTCCAGGTATTTGGACACTTCCTCTTCCGGGCCATGTTAACGACAGCCGTTCCTGCTCTGTTATACTGTTTTAATCGGATAAACTCCAAACATACTTAAGTTTTCATTCCAGACTGAAGTGATACTAAGGAAGAAGTGGATCAAAGCGATCGATTTGCCGCGGTGAAGGGCCGAACTTTATAATAAAACACACGTTTGTTTGACGCCGGTGGGGCACAACACCGGCACTTCACAGCATGCTAGCATTAGCCAGCTCGCGTTTACTGACGTGCTTAACATTGTGCGTTTTAAAACACACAAACATCTGAAAATCGGGTCTGTACCCCCCCCGTTTCCAGTGGAACAACTGGGGACTGCCAAGAAAGGAGACGCTTTCAGATGCTTGTGTGTTTTCAGCCGCACAAAGTTAAGCACGTCATCAAGCTGGCTAATGCTTACAGGCTAACACGACTGTATAGTCTGCCGGCCACAAACAAACGTGTGTTGTTTTATTATAAAGTTCGGTCCTTCACCGCGGCGAATCGTCGTTTTAATCCACTTCTTCCTTAGCATCACTTCAGTCTGGAATGAAAACTTGGCATTGGCGTTTATCCGATTTACAAAGTTTAACAGAGTAGTAGCTGGCGGACTACTGTTAGCAGGTTAGCATTAGCCAGCTTGATGACGTGCCTAACTTTGTGCGGCTGAAAACACACAAGCATGTCCTGAGTGGGAAGTGTCCAGTATTGACTCGAAATGACGTCATTTAGTATATTTTTAGAGTCTAAAAAGGAGTATTGCTTACTTCCACGAAGCGCGCCGATGCACGTTCACGAAACTACGGAAGCCTCGGCGTTCAGAGCCTACTCTGCCGATAATCCAAACGTAGAAGAAGAAATTCACTGTTTACATTGTGGTAAGAGCGCCAGAGCTGCAGACAAACTGGGACAAACACAGGAGGGGTTGGATATTGATTTAAAAGAAAGAAAGAAAGAAAGAAAGAAAGAAAGAAAGAAAGAAAGAAAGAAAGAAAGAAAGAAAGAAAGAAAGAAAGAAAGAAAGAAAGAAAGAAAGAAAGAAAGAAAGAAAGAAAGAAAGAAAGAAATTGACTTTAACCACACATTTATTTTCCATCCATTACAGCAACCTTATATGGTCAAAAACACCATACGGAATAAATAAATACAGAACAAATAAATAAATACATGACATTTCAATCTAAAAGCAAAATGCAAAACACCCTCAGAAATCCATAACCAACCCCCCTTCCCTCACTTCGCATAAAGCTCTCCCCACAGTCCACACAACTTCAAACTCCTGTAACTCCCCCACCAGCAAACTGTACAGAAACTCCACTCTGAGGCGCCTTCAGTAGCCGCTGCAACATAAGGACAGGATCTGTACATCCTGATCCCGCTCTCTGATTGGTCCTCGTGAGCCAGACAGCCATCTTAGCCTGGCCCAATGTGAAATTAGCCAGTGCTATAGCACGGTGCCGACCACGAGAAAGACCGGGTCCAAACACAAACAGCTCCCTGGTAAAGTCCAGATCCAGCCTTTGAAGTCGATGACCCAGGAAGGTGAAGAGGGGGGCCAGGCGAGAACAGGACAGCCACAGATGCTCCAGGGTCTCCTCGTCTGGACAGAAGGGGCACTGACTATCTGTGCTCGGGACAAAGTGGGCCACATGTCTGTTCGTGGCCACGGCCCCATGCACCACCCTCCACTGGAGGTCTGCACACCGTTTCTAAATGGGGGGTTGGTACAGGGACCTCCAGCTGCCCCCAAGGGCCAACCCCGGCACCAACACCACCTGGACCCCCCTGTGGCAATCAGCTCGGCTCTGTGGCGGACTTTTAGGGCTGTGAGGTAAAGGTCTCTCTTTGCTGCAGTAGCCATGTCCGACAGGACGGGGAAAGTTGGAAAAGCTTCACCTGTGTGCTGCTGGTCTCCTGCAGCCCGCACGGATAGTGACGGGAAAGGCAGAGGGGGGGCCGGTGGGTTAAGTCCAAACCTCCCCAGGACTTCTCTGAAGTGGGACGGGAGTCCTCTCTGCACCTCCTGCAGCAGCCGCTCCATGACCCGCTGGGACCTGATCCCAGTCTCCTGGCTCAACTGGGCCGCGGTCTTCCACCCTCCGTCTGCTCTCAAATGGCCCAGCATGGTCACCCCCGCTGCTGTTAATGTCCGTCTCACCTGGGAGGACTCGAGCAAACTACTCCGAACTGCCGGGTTGAAGAAAAGAGGCTCCTCCCCTGCAAGGCCATACGGTTCCTCTCGAGAGAACGACAGCACAGAGCTCCAGGCCTTTAGCACAGACCGATAGAAAACTGTTGTCCCTGACAGCTCCACCTCACTCAGGTCCATCAGGAACAGCTGTTTATGGTAGTCCAACCCCCCCACACCACGAAGCAGGACATTTGCCACCTCTGTCCATAGCTTCTGCGGACCATAGAGCAAGCGCTGCACGGTCTGCAGCCGAAGCGCCACCACTCTGCTGGCCAGATCCACCAGCCCCTGTCCTCCTTCGTCCACAGGTAGACTCAAAACTGCCGCCTTCAACCAGTGGAAGCCCCCCCCCCAAAAAGTCCACCAATTTCCTCTGTATATTCACCACCACAGAAGCCGGAGGCTGCAGAACAGTAAAGCGGTGCCACAGGCAGGAGGCAGCCAGACAGTTGACCACCAGGGCCCTGCCCCTATAAGACAGCTGGGGCTGGACCCAAGTCCAACGAGACAATTGGGCACTCACGTTTTCCACAAGCCCCTCCCAGTTCTTAGACTGGAACTGGTCACTTCTCAGAAATACGCCCAGGTATTGGAAACCGTCACTGCTCCACTGCAGCCCTGCTGGAAGAGTGGGCCTCGCCTGATGGACCCACTGACCGAGGAGAAAGCCTTCACACTTGGTCCAGTTCACACGTGCAGAAGAGGCCCGCTCATAGAGGGACATCTTCTGTTCCAGGGTCTCCAGATCCTCCTGTCCTGATATGCACACTGTGATGTCATCCGCATACGCTGAGAGGTGAAGAGGCTGGGAGACCTGCTCCACAGTGAGGCCCCTCAGCCCCCTTCTGAGCTGGTGGAGAAGAGGTTCAATAGCCAACACAAAAAGCAGTCCAGACAAGGGGCAGCCCTGTCTGATCCCCCTCTGCACAGTCACTGGTCGGCTCAGTCCTCCCCCCACTCGAAGGAGAACCGTGGCTCCTGCATAGAGGGCTCCGATCCATGCAATGAATACCTTCGGGAAACCAAACGCCCTCATGGAATGAAAGAGGTAATGGTGGTCCACTCTATCAAAAGCCTTTTCTTGGTCTAGTGATAGAAGTCCGATATCCAGTCCCCGGAGTTTAACCACGCCAATAATGTCCCGAATGAGGAAAAGGCTGTCCATGATGGTCCGGCCAGGAATTGAGCAGGTCTGGGAGTGATGAATTAGTGAGTCTACATTATCCTTCAACCTGTTGGCAAGCACTTTTGCAACTATTTTGTAGTCCGCACACAGAAGGGAAACCGGCCTCCAATTCTTTAAAGAAGTTAAATCACCCTTCTTCGGTAGGAGGGCTAACACTGCCCTGGTGCAGCTGCCAGGCAGCCGCCCCACCTGCAATGCCACGGTGAAAACCCTATGAACATCAGACCCTAACACAGTCCAAAAGGTCTTGTAAAAATCCGGAGGAAGTCCATCTATCCCAGGGGCCCGCCCCCTGCTAAGCTGTTGTACTGCTGTAGTCATCTCCTCTAGAGTAATAGGAGAGTCCAACACTGCTGCTTCAGACTCCTCTAGTTCAGGTAGGCCTTCCACCATCCGTCTCTGACTGTCCACATCACATTCATCTGCCCTGAATAGTTCAGTATAGAAGTCTATGGCCTCCTGTCTCATCAGGGTGGGGTCAGCCGTCATCTCCCCGTTAGCCAGTCTCAGATGCCACAGGTCAGTGTTAGTCTTAGTCCCCCGCTCTAAGTTGAAAAAATATCGTGTTGGTGCATCTATGTCTGTAATGGCAATCATCCTCGTCCTCACCAGCGCCCTTTTGGCTTTTTCATTCATAAATCTCCTCAGTGCCCCCTTCTTCTCTGACCAACTATCCCTACTCTCTGTACCCCTGATAACACCATCTTCCAAACTGGCCACTTCCCTCTCTAACTGCTCTATATACCCCCTCTCGTCATCATGAGTGTATGTAGTATACTGCTGAACGAAAAGCTTAATTTGGCTCTTCCCCACCTCCCACCATTGTAAGATGCTGTCAAAGTCCCCTTCCCTGAGTCTCCACTGTTCCCAAAAGTCCCCAAGAGCCTTAATAAACCCCTTATCCTGTAGCAGCCTTACATTGAGGCGCCAGTAGGGGCAACGAGGTGCATGTCCTGGGATACAATAATCTGATAACACCAGATGGTGGTCTGAAAACCCAATAGGGATGATATTAGCTCCTTTTAGTTTATTGTGGTGCGTTTGGTTGATATAGATCCTATCCAAACGCGCTGCGCTCACGCCACCAGCACTAGGACGAACCCATGAGTACTGGCGGGCTGCAGGGTGACACTGTCTCCACACGTCAATAAGGTCATTTTCCTTCAATATACTATCTAGTAGCAAAGCTACTCTTGGGTCGGGTTCTACATTAGTTCTGTCCAAAGAGTGGGTCGTACAGTTCCAGTCTCCACCTACCACTATCACAGAGTTACTGTTATAGTGTTTGAGCTGCCTACTCAGAGCCTGTAGGAGTCGTGCCCTGAGTACAGGTGAATTATGTGCATATATGTTTATAAAAACAAACTGTGTGTCCCTAATTGTGCCCTCCACCACCTGCAGTCGACCCCCCTCCACCTCCAGGTGAGTAGCAACGGCTAAATCAAGCCGTTCTGAGACCATAATGGCCACTCCTGCACTAACATTAGAGCCGTGGCTCATAAACACCGGCCCTGGCCACGCCCTCCTCCAGGCCGCCTCATTGTCTGCAGTACTGTGTGTCTCCTGTAGGAGCAACACATCAAAGAAAGAAAGAAAGAAAGAAAAAGAGAGCACGATCTCGTCTGCCGTGGCTTCCGTAGTTCCATGAACATGCATCGGCGTGAATGCTGGACATGTGATGTAGTATTGTTTAGGCCCTAAAAATATACTAAATGACGTAGTTTCGAGTAAATTCTGGACGCTACCCACTCAGGACACTTGGATTACATTGGACGAGCAGTATGGAGGAATATTGACAAGTTTTTGTGGACTTTTATGGATCTTTTTGGCTCGGACCCCAGCGAACTCCATCATATGAAAGTTGGGGGGAAAAAGAGAAGCCTTCCTGATCACCGGCTGCATTTGAGATATTAAAAAAGTGCTCCAGAGTCTTGCTCACCATGAGGGTAAGTGGAAAATAAAGTTAAATCATTCTGTGGGTGAACTATTCCTTTAAGTTAGTTCATGTTAGAAAATGATAATTTTTCTTGGTGCTAATGTTGTTTTATCAAGATAACAGCCTGTATAACGTGCTTGTGCTATGAACAGTATAAGACGGCCGGGCTGATGTCATCCGTAGCCTTAGAGTTAGCTAACCATAGTTCTGTTTCATTCCTTCATGACTTCCAGCAGCAGTAAACAAAGAGGACATGTCAGGATTCAACCTGTGAGGAGACAACAACAAAGTCAATGGTGACATGTCGGCCAGCTGACTGCAGTCATCCAGGAATTCACAGAACCACAGTAACCACAGTAACTATAACTTCGTTATAGCTGGTGTTTACCTTTCAATAAGCTGTGGTATGCGGTGTAAGCTGAACATGTCCATGCTGTTGATATTTATAGAAAATATCATTTGATAACTCTAACAGAAGGAATAACTGACAGATAGTCCACAACAATTTAAAAAATACGGACCTGATGGAGCCGTTAATGATAGCTGCGTTTGTAGCTGATGATTAAGGGGTGTCCCATTTCTAAGTCACAAAGTAGCCCTGAACACTTGGTTTGGAGGGCTACTAAGATTGAGGGTTAAGATAGGAATGGCCTTTAGACCTTAAAAATCGGCGTTTTTGAGTGTTTATGGCACACTAACATTCATTCGATCCATCACTGTCAAGCGGCGTCCCGAGGCTCAGGAACTGCACTAGGGATGGGTGATATATTATTGTGTGTGATATATCGTCAAAGACATTCGCCGATGATAATAATTTGTCATCTCACAATAAAAACAATAAATTTTTTTAAATTTATCTGCTTGCATTTACAGTTATTTATATGGTTATTCTTTCTGTTTGCACTGTTTGAATAAATGTCAAATATGTTTCCATATTTTAGACTTGTTTGGTTGGTGTCACTACAGTTTTGTGATACAGGTGTACTACTTGAACTTAGTTGATGTAGTTTGGTGGCATCTAGTATTATTTCAGGTCTTTAAGACAGAATGTAGTGATAGATTTTTTTTTTCAATTATTGTTACCGTGATGAAAACCAGAAATTATCGTGATATACTTTTTAGTCCATATCGCCCATCCCTAAACTGCACTATGTAAGTTTTCCATCCGGGATGCGGCTGTGACGTTGCAGCACCGCGTCACATACTAGCAAACAGATATGAACCAGACATGAACACAGCGGGCGTTTTCAACGCATAATGGAGGATTCAGCATAGAAACACAAGGAAACATTACTGGAGGAAAAGAGGAGAAGAAAGAGAGGAAGGAACAGAACAAGAGTCAAGATAAGACTGGATGTTACTGGCTGGAGGGAATCACAGTACAGGTACCATGAAGATGATGAAGGTTAACCGTCGATAGGGTGGTCACTGAGAAAACTGATAAAAGTTCTGTTGTGTGTCTTTAAAAAGTTAAACCAAGAACGCTCACCGGCAGAAGATTACAGATTAGGTCATCATCTAAACGTTGTCTATCTGAATCTTGATTGGATTACTGCTTAAGGTGAATAAGGTCTAGAAAAGTCTCCATAAATCAAGCTTCAGATGAGATCATTTTAAACCACGTAAAAACTAGGTAAGTAACAGAAAACTAAGACAATTTATAATGAATCAAGATCAGAATGAGAAGCCCCCCCCCTCAGGCCTCATGCCGTTAAGACCATAGCAAGACACGGTGATATTTTGTATTTGACGCATGGTTGGCAAATCTAGGAATGCTCACTGGCTAGTGAGCTATGACGTATCTACATATGTTTCAGCTGTGCCCGTATAAAGCACCACTTTCTGACCACTGTGGCATCATGATCAAAGACTGTAAAAAAATGGAGGTAGTATCCTGTCATGCCTGAAGAGCTGAGAGTGAAGCCAGGTGGGCGTTTCCCACCGTTGCCATGTTGCCATGTCGCACGTGTCGTCACTCCCGGAAAATACTAAAATGGGCAAAGACAGGGCCTCTCCGAGCCACGGGGCAAATGATTGACAGCCACGTTAATGCTAACTGAGCTAATCCAAAGTGAACAGGAACCAAAGAAGATAGACGGTTTAAAGGCAAAAGACGCTCAGACCTGTAGTCAACCAGCTAAAAACCACAACTCTGCTACAGGCTGAGGCCTTCCTGGAGCTAGCAAGGAGCTAACTATTACCTCGAGGCTAAAACCGCCACCTGTCAATCAAAAGGACACACCCATAATTATGTTTGATTTCAAGATTAAATAACATCTAAACAGATGAGTTATAAAAAATTCACCCCCCTCATAGTTGACCTATTAAACCTAAAATGATGTTTGAACCAGGTTGTAAAAATGTTTGTCTGCTGTAAACATATTTCTGCTGTAAACATTATTATTTCTGCTGTAAACGTGATATTTCTATTGTAAACATGTTTATTCCAGCTGTAAACATGTTTATTTCTGCTGTGAAGTTGGTCTTTTTTAACATGGGAGTCTATAGGGACTTGCTCTGTTTTGGAGCTCCTAGTGGATGAAGAAAGAACTACATTTATTTAACTCAACTTCCAGACTCCACCCTTTTCCAGTGGAGGGAGTTTGCTCCTTGATCATGATAGCATTAAAGCCCTCCCAAAAAGAAAAAAAAACAAAAAAAGTAAAATAACAAGAGTTACTGGAAATTGAATGCAAATGTATTCATTTTCAAGGACTACTCAGAGATGGAAAAATCTGGTCGAGAAAGTAAAACTCCTGTCCAGCAGTTGTTCCAACCATTCGCTCAACCAGCTGAATTTAATGAGCACAGCTCCTCTGCAGGCAGGTGAGGGTTTTGCTCGGTTCAATTTTATAAACATCACATACGTAGACACCCCATTGGACGCTGCTTGCCGCTAGGCTGACATGCCTATCGGGCGGCCATCTTGGGTTGCCTCATAGTTGACCTATTAAACCTAAAATTATGTTTGAACCAGGTTGTAAAAATGTTTGTCTGCTGTGGTCTGAACTGTGGATCAGACCACAGTTCAGACCGCTGCTGTCAGAATGAACGGGAGGCTCCTCAGATCTCATATTAATCACATGTAACACAACTCAAAGATAAAATAAAATTTCACAATGAGCACTTAGATGACTACCATTTTAATAACCAAGACAAACTGGAAAAAAAAAATTAACTGGATAACATTTATTTACTTAGAACCAAAACAATTTAAACTCAAGTGAATAAATTCAAACTTTATTCCCTTGATTCAAACTGGATTCAGAGTTATGGAATCAGCCTTTATGCAAAGTTCTGACACTGGATTTTATTTATTTACTTTTTCTTTCCATTTCCCTTTGTTCTTTTTTATTGCTATGTATTCCGTGTACATTCTTAACAAAGTTTAAAATACATGAATGAATGATTAATTAATCAATTCTTAATTAATAAGTGAATGTTATTCATGAATATTAATAAATTAACTAATAACTCAATGAATTAATAATCAATGGATTAATTAACACATTATGAATTAATTATTGATGAATGTGAATGAATTACTTGATCTTTAACTGATTTATTGATTAATTAAAGTTTATTGTTGTACACACACACATACATTATATATATATATATATATATATATATACTGCCTGGCCAAAAAAAAAGTCACCACCTGGATTTAAAGGGAAACTCAGTAACTTTTTTACCTCAATAAATGCTTTTCGGAATCCCTGTGGGGCTAAACAAAGTGTTTATGGAGCGATTCAATGTTTCCCCCCCTCCCGCCGGGGCCTCTGGCCTGCGAGCAGCTCTATGCAACTTTGCCTGCGCCGACCCGAGCAGAACTTGCGACAACAGAAACCGCTGTACGGTATTCAGGTCCCCCATCTACCGAGCTGCTTCCAGCTCTGATTTGAACCAGACTACCAGCGCTAATTCTAAGAAAACATTTCTTTATCTTCCACCACCTAAACACGGCTCCTGGCTCTCATAACCAACTCTTTGCTGGACCAGAGTGATTCATGTAGCTGCGCTGCCTGGGCGCCGGGTGAAGCATCACTGCTTCAGGCTCAATAAGCACTTGTCACGTCCGCAAAAAGTAAATAAAAGTTTGTATTCTTACCTGCTACCCGCCAACACCAGAGAAAAATATAATCCACGGCATATTTACCCGCAAATCGCGGATAAAACGTCCCATTTCAGAAAATACAGGACTTTGCTTTGAGTAGAGGGAGACGAGGTGCTGCTACCAACAAAGCAATGTAGCATCAACAAGCTACAAAAAGCTTAGAAATATATCCAGGGATCAAAATAGAGGAAAGACAGGTAGAGAAGCCGTCTGTGGCCGCCCTGCTGTGGGAGGTGTAGAGGGGGTTGAACTTTTAGACAGTGAAAGGACGCCACTAGGGGAGCCCCGAGCTGAAGTTACTGAGTTCTGCTTTATTTTTATTTTTTTTATTTATTTTTTTTTTTTAACTTGTCCTGTCCAGCATCGAAGCAAGCAGAATGGAAATCTGATTGCTTTATTCTGTTGAACAGTTTTGCTTTACCAAGCGGAGCTTTATGAACATAAGGCTCCACTTGATATCATGTTTATTCATTTTATTTCTTTATTTAAACATTTGTCTGTTACACCATTCCATTTCATACTGCTGGGCCTGACAAGGAGAAATGAAAGTTAACAGAGGTAATGATAGAAAGTGAAACAGAGAGAAAGGAGTTCTGCTTTAACTAAGCAAATAGGTACGGGCCTCCTATTGGATAATTACATGATGGGCGATTATCTTTCAGCTGGCAACAAGTTATTTAACCCCAACTGGTGCAATGAGTTGCATCTTATTTCCTAGACAACCATGTGGAAAGACACATCCGTGGTCGTGGAAAAGATGTTAGTCTGTCTGAGAAGGGTCAGATCATTGGCATGAAGAGGTGAAAACATCTAAGGAGATGCAGAAACTACTAAAACTGGGTTCAGAACTGTCCAACGCATTCTGAAAAACTGGAAGGATAGTGGACCATCGTCTTCCAGGAAGAAATGTGGCCGGAAAGGCAGATGAAGTGATGCAGCATCATGCCTAGTGCTACTGTATGAGCCTGTGGGGGCAGTGTGATGATCTGGGGTTGCTGCAGTTGCTCAGGTCCAGGATCAGCAACAGTATGAGCTCAGATAATGAGGTCAGCTGATACCTGAATATACTGAATGAGCAGGTTATTCCATCAATGGATGTTTCTTTCCTGATGGCACGGCCATATTCCAAGATGACCGTGCCAGAATTTATCGGGCTCAGATTGTGAAAGATGGTTCAGGGATCATCAGACATCATTTTCACACATGGATTGGCCCCCACAGAGTCCAGACCTGAACCCCATTGAGAATCTTTGGGATGTGCTGTGGTCAGACTCTACAATCATCATCAAGATCTTGGTGAAAAATTGATGCAACAGGATGCAAATGAATCTGGTGACATTGCAGAAGCTTCTGGAAACACAGCGAATGCTGCCGCAATCAAAGCTAAAGACTCCAACCAAATGTGAAAGGTTTGATCCTTTTTTTTGTTGCCGACTTTTTTTTTGGCCGGGCAGTGTATATATATATATGTATATATATATATTAGTGAACGACCGATATTGATTTTTTAGGGCCGATACCGATATTTTTTCAACAGCCTGGGCCGATGGCCAATATTGGAGGCCGATATTTGTGGCCGATATGCTGTTGTTTCTTCAATTAACATACTAAAATTGACACAATGACAATAAAAAAAAATATTAGGTCTTTGTTTTTTCCCAAATAGAATAATTCATTTAACACATGCAAAAACCCCAAAAACAAACAAAAAACGTGATCTCAGCATGCAACAGCAATCTTAGGTCACATATTACAGGACAGTAAGGCCCCTGGAGCTTTTCTTTTTGAAAATAATTTGTTAGAAAAAAATGTGAATCAACCTGTTGTGTATGTCAGGTAAGACATTCTGAAGTAACTTTTTAAGTATTTATTTAAAAAAACATACAAGCATATTAATAAAAGTACACTTAACTTACAAAATCTCTTTTACAAAATGGCTCTCCTGAGATAAAGGATTAACAGAAACCAAAAACACAAATCATTATCTGTCTTGCTGCATCATCATCTTTTACATTCACCCACAAACTGTAATGTGTGCATATACAGATGGGATGTAAATGGAAAAAAGAAAAAAGCGTTTATGTGTTGACTGTTCACATTTTATATAGATAATCAGTCATCATAAAATGTCCTTTGTGTCACCCAACGTATTTAAATGTCCTTGTCATTCATGTAATAGTTGTTTTTGGCTTATTGCTGCCTGTTTACAAAGCTGGTTTCATATTCTGAACCACAAACTTTATGTTTCCAAATTGTTTGGCGATATTTCAGCGAAGTAAACAATTAAGATATGTTTAGAAAGTTTTTTTGTTTTGTTTTTAAACGGACCTTTCTGTTGAAGCCGATGTCACACCCTCACTCTGCGGGGGGAGTGCAGCACGTTAACAGAGGTGACAACACGGAGCGTCTGCAGCGAATCTCTACGTGACAAACTCATACTGGGTCACTAAAGTCCAACAAGCAGCAGCAGCACAGAACTGAATTATTGTTGCTTATTCTGCATCCGTTTATGACTCATGTTTAGAAGCTAAACGCAGCCTGCTACTAAATCCAGCTACATTACGAGTTGGCTAGTTTAAAAGACGAAGCACTCGGCTTTTCTGTTTCCTATTCTGAACCACAAACTTTGTGTTTCCAAAGCGCATGGCGATATTTCAGCGAAGTAAACAGCTACAATACGTTTTTAAAGATTAATAACTTACTTGGAGTGCAGATGATGCTCCAGGCTTCTCTCTGTGAAGGGGAGGGGGGAGGAGCTGCATGGACAGCGGCGACAGTCAAGTCAACAGAAAGCTGCGCGTGGCGGCTGCCGTTAAATCATGACGGGGGATCGATACTGCCCGCGACTTAGGCCGATACCGGTACCAGTAAAAAAACAAAACAAAAGCTTGCTGCTCATCGACGGAAGTGTCTCACAGTTACAGCACAAAGCTGCCGGAGGCAGATGCCTGTCTGTAAAACATGATGGGAAAAAAATATCAGCCCAATTTCGGCCGATACCGATATCGGGGAAAAACGCAAATATCGGCCCGATATATCGGCCGGCCAATATATCGATCGTTCACTAATATATATATATATATATATATATATATATATATATATATATATATATATATATATATATATATATATATATATACATATACACATACACATACATACAATGTATACAATCACACGAGATCTGGTTTATACTCCTCTACTTGAAGAAAAGTGGAGTTGCTTTGCAGGTTTGCTACTGTCATTACATAAACAAAATGCCATATAAAGCTATGCAATTGTTTTATCAGTCAAATAGTCCCTTGCAGCCCGTAAAAGGATGGCATTTTCAGTCAGTCCATTTATCTGGAAATCGGCTGAAAATTCACAGAGTTAAGCAGGTCTGAACATGAGAAATACCACTTTCCCCACTAGGCACGCATTCACTCTGACGGCAGCCTGGTCTGACCCAAGATGGCTGCTCTGTCGGCACGTTTCAAACCCGCGAATGCTGGGTCTATCGATGTCTATGTGTTGGTCCACTGTTCATGAGCAGGTGCTGTAATTTGTTTGGGATAGTTTTCTTTGTTTGTTTCTTTTAAAATAACTTTTCTAAACAAAACTTCAAAATCAGTATTTTATTTTACTAAATTATAATTTAGTAAATTTTTATTCATTGTTACTTTTTTCATTTTCTTGCTATTTGAATGACTGTTTCTGGGAGGGAAAATAAACTTTCAAGCACAACTGTATCTCCGGTTTCACTCGGTCCATCAATGTCAAACAAAAACTGTGAGAAAGTTTAAATCTCCTCTCAGTAATGAAGGCAACAGCAGTACTCTGTGTGACAGTTGTTAGCTGCTTGGAAAGCCTTGAGTAATCTGGAGTGGATTAACTTAGGTCGCTTTCACACCAGGGCTGTTTGGTCCACTTTAAACGGACCAGAGTTCGTTTCCTCAGATAGTCCACTTCGTTTGGACAGGTGTGAAAGCCCATCTGAACTCTGGTGCGGACCAAACAAGCGAACTCTGGTCCGCCTGAAAACGTGGGTCTCGGTCGCTTGCAAGCGAATCCTGGTCTGGTTCGTGTGCAGTGTGAAGCGAACCGGACCAAACACAGGACCAAATGTACGAGGTGACACTACAGCAATGCAAACGCAATCTATCTAGGATGGAGGAGGTGCAGCGCGCACTCCAAACCAAAATAAACATGGCGAGAGGACAAGCATGGACAGACGTGGACAGATGAAGAGCTGAAAGCTCTCCTGGAAATATGCTCAGATGAGCGGATAAACCAGCTGCTGACATCCACTCATCCTCTACTTACTGTAAGTCACGTATTCAGAACAATAATACAACATATCTAATCTATATATAGTATAGCTTGATTCTGCATCTCTACATCCCATTAGTCCTTACGTGATGTTTACTGTTGCTATGGCAACAACTGACCGCTGACATTAGCAGTTGCTAGCTAACTTAACTCAATTGTATGAACAACAATAATACATGTATTGACAATTTGGCATATTAAAACAAAATCAAATCACAACTCCCAAACAGTGGCAGTCCTTAAACTCTGAGCTCAGACGTTGTCACGTTAGATTGTCATAGTTAGAAAATGAACAGAGTCGATCCCTGAGCAGCTATGATAGCATCACAGGAGCAGTCGCGTTCACCGACGTTGTAGCGTTCCCTCCAATAATGACACGAAGCGCAACACAAGACGACCAGTCCACCGCCGTTTGTAATCTGTGAGGTTACAAACCTTGCCCGCCGTCGTCGTAGCAACAGCAACAACTCGTAGTCTCGGGTCAGTCTCCTCCGGTGCCGCCTGTTTTATTTGAGACACTATGAACTGCTCCGTGCCTCGCTGCATTACCAGCCGGTCATACTGCACCACTTGCAGAGCCATGTCCATTTGCAGTACAAACAGAAACGCCAAAACCACCAACTTAATATAATGCTCCATGCTTAAACGACTGTTGTTTTTCCGGGGTGGGAGGGATTTCCACTCCTACTTTTGTCCAATCAACGAGCACCCCTTTCAATCACATACTGCTGCTCAGAAAGTTCGGAGCGCATCATAAATCACAGTGTGAAAGCCGAAGTGAAATGAATGATTAATGCAACAATGTTGCAACTTTCAGCTCCCCAATCGGACCGAGTCCACTTGGCCAGGTGTGAAAGCGACCTAAGATTATACCACGGTCAGTGACAGTTCTAATGTCAACTGGTGTGCATTATTTTTGTATATACGCACGGCTTGTTAGATCACTGTCATATCATTCCGCTACGGAATGTTATCACCATAGCAACGCTCAAAGCCGCTGCCAGCATAAAATAGTTCCATATTTAGTGAGTTTGAAGTGTATGTTTCATCCCTGAGATGAGGCAGTAACTGTTAGGTCTCTTAAGTTGAAAAGAACCAGGAAGTATTACTTAAAAAGGGAAGGGGAGGGAATAAAACTCTCCTTCACAATCACCGCACAGTTTTGGAATCATGTGACCTCTGATGTCAGAGTAGGTGAAGTCCTGTGAATTCCACTTACTGACCAATGCAAAACAATAACAGATAAACGGCGAGACAACAGCTGAGTAGCAGCTAGACATCATCTTTCTGAACATCCGTCTTCTTTCTGAACCTCTACAGCTGAGGCTGAACCCTCCCGGCAGCACCTTCTTGATCGCCTCCAGAGACGTCCTCTTCTCCTTGGACTGACTCGGCAACAGCGGGACGTGGAAACGTTAGCTTAGCTTTAGCCGGCGCAGCTGCTGAGTTTCTGCAGGTTTCAGTGTTTGTTTCTGTTCCTCTCAATATCAAGAGCTCAAAGCCGAAGGAGTAGTCCATGGGCCAAAGTAAAAAATTTCACTTATCGGTACCACTCAGGGTGGCAAAACCTAGTAACAATTTTTGAAAAGGTACATGTCCATAGAAGATATTTTGGTATGATAACCCATCCTAAGTGGTAGCCTTGTCGTGGTTATCATCACATGAAGTTCATCAACCCCTACAAGAAAATCGACTCTCGGCACTGGTGCATGTTCTACTTAAGGCTCATTTTTCAGACCTTTCCTCATCTTTTATGTGGACATATTTGGTATCATTTTAAAGGGGAGATTCAAATCTTTCATTTAAAACCAGTTTTGCACCTGTTTAATAAATATAGAGGTCACAGGGACTCCTCAAACTGTCAACAACAATTATTTTTTCACAATTTTCGCCTTAACTGTTGTCTTTCTTTAAGTATTGTGAGGAGCAGGAACAACCCTGACACAAATAACAAACACTGAAATACTCACAGGACTGTAACAATTCAGGAAATGTATAATCTTCCCATATTATCCCAATATTAGGGATGACTGTGGGACTGAAAGTAGAACATGGCCCAGACAAGAATTTTTACCTGCATCACCCAAGGTGGCAAATCTAGTTTGCTATTTTTATAAATCCTTTATTTTTAGATATTTCAACTTGATAAACCTTCCCAAGGGATAACTTAGATAAAGATCACCTTTTAGTAACACTCTGATATGATTTACAATTTGTATTTATTATTTTTTTACTGCTAATGATTGTCATTATCATCACGGTCTTCTATGGTCACAGAAACGTCTGCATCCTCCTCGTCTTCCTGCTGGTTGGTGCTCCAGCCTTACTATCGTTATGCATGACAAACACAGCAAATCACTGCTTTTCTGTGTTTGTCATACATGGAGATGGTCATTCTGGTGTACCAGGCTAGATTGGTGCAGGTTTGCACATTTCTGTGCATTTCAGTTTGTTGGAAAGGCAGGAGCAGGCTGGTTGAGTTGAGATTCTACTTTTTTTTATGCAAGCAACACGAGAGGGAAAGTGGATGATGCATCTTGCAGCAATCAGAGCCATTATTCCATCGTGTTTTGCCTATGATAAGCTGAACTACGCCAGATATCTGACATACTACAATTAGGTTCACATTTGAATCGATAGGGTACCAACTTCCAGTACCTGCGAATCGGTACTGGTACCCAACGGTACCCATTTTCTGTACCTTTCTGTGTGTTTATATGGCAATAACAGATTTATTTCTCATTCTCAACATAGAATTTTTTAACAAGGCTAATATATTAAAGCAAAATCCAACTGTTTTTATTCTCTATGGTGTTGTAGCATCTGGTACACAGAGAGAAACTTAATGATGGAATAATTTAATGAGGAAAAACGATGGAATGTTCTCCAACACTAAACTTTCAAATTGTTCACATTAATGTAATGTCTTTTGTTTTTTACTAAAATTCACCAGGAGAAATTGTCTTATTTGAGACTTAATACAGACATCTTGAGAATTATTTGAGAAATGATTGAGATCTCCTTTGAAACTGGAAGTGAGACTAGGGTGAGATTTTGTGCAACTTTTTTATCTGGAGACGAGGTTGAGAAACAGGAGAAATAAGCCGTTGTCTCATTTAGCTCTCACGTGGATCCCATATTTGTCCAGGAGAAGTAAAAGACACCTTTATGAGATCTCCTTTCCAAAATGATTTTCCTCTGGGAGGGAGGGAGAGACGTGACCTACACGTCTGCCCCCAAACTGGTTTACTGTGTAGCTTGATGGCAAACTCATTCTTGAACGGCAGTTTGTGAACCCCGCTGGTTATTAACTGCCCCCCAATTAGATCTGTCCTGCCGCTGAGGCGCTGTCTGACTTCTCCTTCTCTCCTCTGCGGGCTGCAGACGCCGCATCGGGAACAGAGTTTTGAGAAGAATATTGTGTCATGTGTGCGATGTGACATTCATGTCCAGCATAGAAATCATCAACTCTTCCAGTCCCTCACAGTAAAAAGGATGCATTTAGGTACCAAAACATGGTACTGTTTGATTTTACATGAATCGGTACTCAGAAATCAGAAAAACTTTATTGTCATTGTACCGGCGTCCCAGTGCAATGAAATTCTTTTTCCAGTACAACCCGTCCAAGACTACACAGACAGTAGACACAATACAAACAGAACCGGGCAGACTGAGGGTGCAGCCACACGAGCAGCGCACCTGTTTGCAGAGTGAAAAAGATATACATTGGGACAGGTGGGGAGAGGAGAAAAAAAGAAACCACTGTCCCGCCCTCTGCAGAGGACGTGATAATGGGTTAAAAAAAACACCCTCAGTACAATTAAGCACGTATACAGACAGTCACAACATCATGACACATGTGGTAGGGAGGAGGAGGGGTCCAGAGCCCAGTGAGGGAGAAGACGCAGCCACAAAGGGGGCGCATCCTCCATCCTCCACCGACTTCTGGTGGGAGGAAGTTAAGGACCAGCAGTGCAGTGGGATGTGCGCATCAGTGTCGTGAAAATGTGTGTGCGTAAGCGAGAGACAGCGGCTCACGCACAGTCCATAGATGTTAGAGACAGCCTTCAGAGAGTCCCAACTGTTCTCGTGGAAGGGGGGGGGTTGCAGAGCCTCACTTCTGCAGTTTCTCCAAGGACATTGGGGAGTTGAAGCAGCTGCAAGGCCGCTCCCGGGGACCAGATTGAGATAAGGAGATAGTTTGGGTCCAGGAGGAGGCATGTTTCCGTCTGCCTGTAAAGTCTTCAGCAGGTCTCAGAGGCGACCAAATCAGCCAAATTTGTGTTAATGACCCCCAATCCAAGTCTCCAACTGCTCCAGGTGGAACCCAACATCCTTTATGCTGTCAGACATCGTCCCCAGTTTGCCCCACAGGGCATCCACGCGAGTCAACGTGCACAAAGTTTGAGTCTGAGTGTTGGTAGCTCGGAGAAACAGCTCGGACGGCAGCTTGCCCACAGCTGCCGTCAGCTTCAGAATTTCCCGATGAACCAGGTACCCGACAGCTCCAATCAGCAGGAACCCAGTTATCATAAATCCAAACATGTACAGGTCTTCAGTGTGACCTGCTGGGACCGTCCCGTCCGGACAAGATGCCGCCCCCTGCACCTTGTCTCTGGGTAAAAAAATATTATCCGTTGTGATGAGAGACCCGCCGTCCAGATCCATAGTTGAAGTTTACTCTGTCAGTACTACTTACTCTGTAGTACTGACAGAGTTTGGTAGGTACCAGTAAAAGTATAAAATTCGGTACCCCTCCCTAACTACTATGCACAAACGTCTCATCTGGAGGTTGATCATCCTGCCATTCATGCACACTTTTTAGAGGATGGTTTTTCTGTTCAGCTTTGCAGAAACAGTCACTTTTCAGTCACGAGATACTATATCACGTCAGAAAACAGAAGTTGGTATCTGAGACAACTCAGGAACATGACCGGCAACAAATTAACAAGGTGTTTCAGTCATCATGATCTACAGAACCCCAAGATAGAGAAAGACGGCAGATGTGAATGCCTTCGTACAGATCTGGGCATGCAAAAGTTCCCCTTTTCAGCCGACTGCCAGCCACTTACCAACGACTTGTCTGCTAATTTATTCACACAGAGAAACGCCTGTGTGCTTGGGGGAAATTTCAGAGCATAAATGAATGCCCGGAACAAGGACATTTCCACACGCCAAGTTTGGACACCAGACATGATGATGTATTTGCGGGACAAATTGTTCAGCCAGTGATAGTGCAGTAATGGCAGAAAAAGGAAGAATTTTTTCATGCCTGCATCTGTAGAGCTTATGGAGAAAACCTGGGTAAACCCTCTAGGTCTACATCAGTCAACCCCAAGCCCATTACGATATGCGAACTGTAATGGGTCCTGAAAGGTGCTCACTTGCTTGTTGAGGTGAGCCAGTAAGAGTCTCTCCAGGACTTTCATGATGTGAGATGTTAGAGCAACTGGTCTGTAGTCATTTGGTTCAGCTGGTTGAGGTTTTTAGGGACAGGAACAAGACAGGATGTTTTCCACAGCACAGGAACTCTGTTCTGTCTCAGGCTGGTGTTAAAAAGGTTCTGGAGAACCGGACATAGTTGTTCTGAACAGGTCTTATGAACTCTGGGACTGACACCATCTGGACCTGCAGCCTTGTTCCGGTTCAGTTTCTCTAGTTTTTTCTTGACCTGGTCGCAGGAGACAGTCAGGCTGGAGGTGGAGACAGAGGAGGTGTCAGGATGTCCTGATGTGGAGGGAGAGGAGGTCTCAGGATGTCCTGATGTGGAGGGAGATGAGGCTGTGTTCAGGTCCATGACTGAGGTGCAGGGTGACAGAGTGGAGGTGGGACAGGAAAGCTGTGGGCTCATGGAGGGTGTGTGGAATGTTGGGTTGTCGGCAGGGGGGTAACTGAACTTATTGAAGAACATGTTCAGTTCGTTAGCTCTGTCCAGACCTCCGTCAGTCTGGTCCCCCTTTAACTTGAAGCCAGTGATCTTCTTCATTCCCGACCACACATCCCTCACGTTGTTCTGCTGGAGCTGGTTCTCCAACTTCTTCCTGTAGTCCTCCTTGCACTTCTTAGTCTGTGTGTTCAGTTGTTTTTGTGTGGTCTTCAGTAACTCCCTGTCTCCATCCCTGAAAGCTTTCTTTTTGATGTTCAGCAGCTTTTTCAGGTCACTGGTGATCCAGGGTTTGTTATTGGGGAAGCACCTCACTGTTCTTGTTGGAACGATGTTGTCCACACAGAAGTTTATGTAATCTGTCACACACTCAGTCATGGTGTTGATGTCATCTCCATGAGGTTCACAGAGGACATTCCAGTCTGTGGCCTCAAAGCACCCACAGTAAATCTGCTGGTTTATTCTCCAGTTCACCGTGATTTCTGATGGAAGGCTGACTAGCTCCTGCTAAAAGTCACCACAAACGCTACTCATGTCATGAAGGTGCGTTTGTGTTTGCTAAATATGCGCATTGATGAAACATGTAGCCGGTAGAGCAACATAAAGAAGAAATCCAACTAAATAAAGATTTAAAAATATGAATAATATAAACATTTACTCGCCAAATGTGGGACAGACCTTTGAGATTTATTTACTCGCCAAAAAATTAACTCGCATTTGGCGCCTGGCGAGTGTTAATTTCGGACCCTGGCTGTGATGTTATTGTGCAACTTGTGACGAATTTAGCGACTTTTGTATAGATTGATCAAAAGTAATGATTGAGATTCTGAGTCTTGAGTCATTGCTCACCTGTGACTATCATCTTTTTTAAATACTCTCGAACATCACGTTGTCCAGCCACTAGTCTAGTTTGGCCGTGCTGCCTGACATTGCAGCGCAGTCCCTCTCCGCTGCAGCTTGTGCAGCTCCCTCTGGCATCGGACATTAACCGATCATATTGCATCATTGCATGTGCGCGTGCCCCTGTGCCCTCAGATTTTATTTCTTTTACTCAACATCCGTACTACTTTCTAATAATGAAACGGTTATATGAGTATGGCTTTATTTCCAGGATTTACTGTGAAAAGAGAGGGGATGGAAAGGGGGGATGGCAGTTCTACAGGGGGGATGATTTTGATTGTTTTTATTTCAGGGGGGATGCCATCCCCCCTCATCCCCCCTCAACTCGAGTACTGATTATACGGTGTAAGAAGCATTTCTCTGAAAGAGATTAAAATAAAATCAGGTACAGGGCCTTTAAAGGTACTTGAGGCAAGATTAAGAAACAAAACTCGCGACTGCCGCTTCAGGTAACTGCAGCCACGAGCCAAGCCATCAAGGGAGCGTGCACAAACTGAAGTTATAATGTTATTTAATCACCTTTTTCTCCGTAGTTACACTTTTTAGTGTCTTTCAGTTGATCAGGATCGATTGCTGACAGCAGAAGAATCCGTTACAATCGCTTACAGTGTTTGAATTTACACCGACCGGCTTCGTCCTGCATCAAAACTGCGGATGTAGGTCATTTGACCGCATGGCAGAGCTGGAAAGCTATAATGTTGTTTACTAAGCTTTTTCTTCGTAGTTACACTTTTTAGTGTCTTTCAGTTGATCTGGATCGTTTGCTGACGGCAGAAGAATCCATAAAAATCGCTTACAGTGTTTGAATTTACAGCGACCGGCTTCGTCCTGCATCAAAACTGCGGATGTAGGTCATTTGACGTCACGTCCGCAGGGCAGCGCCAGAAATTCAGACACCGAATTGCAGCGCATTTTGCAGCACACAGCCTGTTCAAGGCAACGGAGAAAAACATGGGTGTAAACGTTATTTTTGGTATTTAGCGCTTCATCACCCATTGGTATGAAAAAAAGGGACATTCATGTTTGGTTTTTTTCAAATTCCTGCCTCAAGTCCCTTTAATAGTCTGTTACTAAAATGAAACAGGAAATATAATCTGCCTCCACGTATTAATGTAACTGGTCTGGTCTGAAACATTTTAGATTCATGTCTGAATCTCAGGGATCACTGACTTGAAGCAGAAACACAGTCAGTCACCGGAATGAAGTCTCCACAGAGCCGAGCGTCTTCATGCATGCTGGCATCATATGCATCATTACTAACTGCAGTTACAGATGCCAATAACGGCGCTGCAGGTGACACCTGAAGTCACTGACTAATTCCAGCCAAAACATGTGAATGATGTCCGGTCTCCTCCATGCTGTATAGGGAAGCGCATTTCTGCATTACGCATGTCACACTAAACTCTTTTATGTCCAGATGCTGAAAAAAATCGGATTTAGGCATCAAATCTGATCTGGGCATTAAGACCTGACAGTGTAAATGTAGCCTAACAGGCCTAACCACGTCCATGAACACTAAACCGGCAGAAGAAGGAGATTTAAAACGGTCTCGTTACCAAGTACATTAAAACAAATGTTAAGGTGAGACGCACGCAGCTGCTGCATTCAGGTACATCTCCAAAATAATTATTCAGCCTCAGTATAATACAAGACTGAGTCCACATTGGCTTCGTTACAAAGAAATTATGATATTTTAGCAGGGTTCCTCTAAACTAACAATGTCCATGGGTAAAAAAAAAATGTTGCTTTAGGCAGTTACTGTGATTTTAAACAGGAGTTGTTCAGAATGTGTTGTTTTTCATGGGTGAGTCCCTGAGATGCATGGATGGTGAGTTTACTGAGTTCTTTCAGATTTTAAAGTTGTACTTCCATGGTCATTTTATTAATATTTCTGTGTTCTCCATTATTATTGAATGCATTCTGCATCGTTTCTGTTTAAAAAAAACCTTCTGGTATCTTTGTATCCAGCTGTATTTGTATACTAGAAGAGAGGCTTGTGGTCCAACGGCAGCTTTTCCGGGTCCTTCTCATGAATTTCCGTCTGATTGGCTGCCTCCCATCAGTGTATGAAGGAAGCTCCGCCCTCCGCTCTTATTTCGTTACAGACAGGAAATAGAGCCGACAAACAAGTTTGTTCCGCCACGCTAACAAACAGTTAGCTAATTAGCTTCTCAACTCCGAAGCTACAGTCGTGCTGTCTTTACTTCTAGTGTGTAGTGGAGGGTTACCTGCCTTCCAATGGACAGATAGAAACCCCACGTGGGATACGCTATTTGCAATGTGACGTAGAAGTGCGAGGCTGTTCCCGATTCGCTCTTTTCTTCGTATTGTTTCTCTGATGAGGAAGCACAGCCGACTGAGGGGGAACGCAACGCTAGCAAGTCAGCATGTGTAAGTAAACAAGGGGAAACCCTCCGTATTTCAGAAGGAGCAAGTTAAACGGGTTTTCAGTGGAAGGAGGCCTTTAATGCGTCAGAGAGAATGAAAGAAGCGCACCTATCAACATCACTGCACCTGCATAATTTTCCTCCCGGATCTTTAGGGTATTTACCATATTTTCCAGACTATTGAGCGCTGCACTTAAAAATGAGATACAGACTAGGGGTGTAAATCACTGGTTTAATCACGATACGATATTATATCGATACAGTGGATAGGCGATTTGATGTTTGCCGATGTCTCAAATTAAAGGTGCCATGACATCAAATTTCACTTTTGTAGGGTTTTGGGTGTATAATATGATCTGTTGTGCACTAATGAGGTCATGTGAATGTCCAGAGTGAGAATCAAAGTTCCTGTTTATGGTCTGTCAGCTTTGTCTCTCTGCTCAGAAACGGTTGAATCAGACAGCAGCTTATCAGTCTATGTAGTTCTATCATTCTACCTAATTCAATTGCTCCAATAAGAGCACACTATCAAGTAAACAGCCCCCCTCCTCTCTCCAAACGGTCTATGCACCGTTCGCTTCGCTCTCCCGTTCCCCCCGTGTGTAGCTGAGTAGTAACTTCTGTGCAGTCAGGTCTGGGTTTTCAGACCCCAGATCTGGGTTTTTCTAGGAGTTTATACGTGCATTAACTCACCGTAGGGCTGGGCGATATGACGAAAATCCCATATGACGATATAACAAATTTTATATCATGATAATGATATTCATACGATATAGCTTCTTTTTTTTTGGGGGGGGGGGTTTCAATTTAATAATTTAATAATTCAATATGTCATTTGTATTTAAATTGCAATGTGGAAATGCTGTTTCAAATCATCTACTGAACAAAGGTCGTAGGTACTAAGTGTTTCTTCTACTTCATTTTTTCTGAGCAGGATGTGTTGGTCATGTAAACATCTGACTCCGGCTTTACTCCGACTCTACACCTGGTCTGTGAGCGCAGCGCAGCGGCGCTCCATGCGCACCGGATCACACCCATGTAGTCAATGGTTTGAAATATATCAAACATGCCGCGGCACATGAGCGGTCCGACCTTGCACCGGCATCTCACGCCGCTGTGCAGCTTTTAAACGGCGGAACTCTGAACATGACATCATCTCCATATCCACAAGGTTTCAGTGAAATAAGAAACCATGATGCACAAACATGGACCAAATAAACCATTTGAATGAGAATCACAGGCGATCTTGCAGTCCCTCCCGTGATGTCACCGATATAGCAACAGCTGGTGCGCTCGCGGGTGCACAGTGCACGGTGTAAACCGTGGAGGTCGAAGCAAAGCAGTTGCACTGTGCGTCGCTGCGTTCAAGGACCCAGTGAAAAGCCGGGGTAGCAATATCCAGGATTAGGCGCTTTACTGCAGAGATTTATTTGTCAAGATGCGCGGCGTGTACGGACACGTGCTGCTGCGTGCGTGCACGGACATGTGCCACCGCGTGCATAGACATGCGGACACAAGGCGCATCTTGATCTAAAGAAACATGGGGGGAGATGGTGGCAGATGCGTTTCAGACCGGAATGAGTAGTTCTCAACAGGATGACCGGCCAAACCAAACCGAGGCGCTTGTAGTTAAAAGAGGGACGACTTCTGGTGCATGGATGTGGTTTGGATATAAAAAAAAGACCGACACGGTCACGGACCAGACAACAGAATGTATCCCGGCTCTTGGGACTGTCGTCAGTCTTTTTATATCCAAGCCACATCCATGCGACAGAAGTTGTCTCTCTTTTAGGTAAAAGCCACTCAGTTTGGGTCGGCTAGTCATCTTGTTAAGAATTAGTCTAATTACACCCATCTCAATGGTCCGCCATCATCTCCCTCCGTGTTTGTTTGCAGCGTGTGTGTGCACGCAGCGCATCTTGAATAAACACCAGTAAAGCGCCTAGCGCCATATAAACAATAGAGCTTCATATGAAACGATAGAAATTTTCTATCGTCCAGACGATATATATCATTATATCACCCAGCCCTAACTAATAGGTAAAGTTTCTGCATCACTTTGAGTCCTTTGGAAGATATTTCGCTGAGTCGCCCTTTGGTGTGCATCCATATAACGGCAGAGATGGGGCAGCCTCTCTATAAGACATTATCTGCAGTAAAACTCCTTGATTTCATCAATACTTTAAGTAGAATGAACGAACGAATGAGTACTATTGTCCTGTGATTTCAGAGTTTCGCTGATTGTGGGGTTTTTTAGGGTCTTGGTAGCGAGCTGCTCTTCTCAGCTGTTCTACGGAAGCACGCATCGTGAATGCACAGCGCAACGGAAAGATAAATCTGGAATATGCATCCTTATTTCCGTCATACATCACATTTACCTTGTTAGTGAGAAGAAAGCCAACTGTGGGTCCGTTTTATTCCCAGACTGGATCGGAGCTCCCTCCAGTTAAAACAAGAAAGAAAACCGTGGGGACCGGTCAGACTCCAGTTTGGTTCTCTTCATCTCACCAGACCAAACTTTTCTTCTTCATCTTCCTGGAGTCTGAGTTGGAGTTTGAGGGGCTCCTGTTCTCCATCTTTTAGCAGCAGCAGTGTTGTCTCAACTTGTGCGGACCTGCGGTGGTGGAATACACGACACTGATGCAGCCAGACGAACGAGAACGCGCAACTCGTCTTCCCCACAAGCGCCCCCTAGAGGCTTCATACCCAAATTCCTCACATTGAGCAGAAACAGTGTCAGAGACCACCGCAGTGAAGAAAGATCAGCTCATTCTACAGTAGTAGAAAAGTTCCCCTTCAGGCTGAAAGCCAGCCGAATGGCCTTTGTTTTCCAGCCAAGTTCCAACCAAGTTCCAGCCAAATTCCCTCCAAATTCCAGCTACTGGAGTGGCCCCCCCTCTCTCTGCTGGGAGTGTCAATGTTTACTCTAACTCCACCCATTTATTGAAATACAGGGTATCACCAGGAGATGGCGCTTCTCTCACAGAATTCTAATCACACACAGTCACAGTGAAATGTTATCTCAATGCTCAATTTTATGTTCAGGAGAAATTAAAGCCACTGCAATGTTAAAACAATGCTGGAGTATTTTCATTGTCCCTGGACAATTTAAAAAAATGTTTTCACAAACAAATAAATAGATAAAAAGATAAATAAAAGTTAGGCTGTGTTTCTTATGGAGATTTTCATTTTATTTTAGTTTTTTTACTTTTTTCACCCTCATAAACCATATTGTAACTTCACTTGGCTTATAAAAGGTCCGTTCAATATGGGCTAATTTATCTCATGTGTTCATCTTGGTGGGAGTTTATAAGATAATCTAGAATGAATCCTGAGGTCCGTTTCATGAAGCAGGTTCAACAACCTCTGAGTGTAACCCTGAACTCTGAGGTGATCTACTCAGGAGATACAAAACTCAGAGTTTCCGGTCCCCGAACAGCTGAATTGAGTTGGTTTAATCAACTGTGGTTCAACCTGGAGTTTTACACATGTGCTACCATGTCAAAAAGCCAGCATCAATGGAGCCCCGACGAGTCACCATGGCAACGTAAACGCTATGGCGGGGCTGCGTTCGCCATTGAATGGAACTAGAACACAATGATGTCAAAGGATTGAAGTTTTAATGGTAGCGTCAGTTTAGGATCCTGTCAGTAGGGGTGTGTGGATACCTGTTTGGTCAAGTGGTTTCCACACCTGCCTTCTGTCTGGAAGAGTGGTGCTTGTATCCACGCCTCTACTTTTGTCACATACTTTTTAAAATTTAATTTGGGTGCGATCCAGAGAAGCGCTCTTGTCAGCAGCATTAAGATGAAATATAACTGTCGCATTTCTCAAATGCCCTGCATCTCCGATGAAAGAAAAAAAAAGCAGGCTATTTGTGAAAAAAACGCAGTAAACAATAGCCGATCTGCTTTGAGGCGAAAACATATGGCAACATGTAAAAATCCCACCCTAGAATTGAACCTCCACCTGCCAGATGTGAAATATCCACCTCACAGAAATGCCTATAATTGTTTAGTACAGTGGGTAGAGCAACAGGCTGCTGGGCAGAAGGTTGTGGGATTGATTCCACATATGGATGACTTCATGGATGCTGTCAATATTGTTGTTTTTTTAATTCACGCTTTATGATTTGACAAATTGTACAGTAACTTATTTTAATTGTGTTTTAGTTAGTAATGTGTTGTTATATACACACATGCTGTTGAGTCACACTGAGGGGAAACAGGTAAGTGGCAGAGAGAACATGGCTGCAAGATTTAGCTGATTAGTGAAACAATGGGGAGTGAATGGGCCAATTTAACTCTGGCATTGAGGGGTGAGGGGGTGGAGGTGGGGGTGGAGGTGGTCGGGGTGGTGGGGGTGTGGGGCTGAAAGAATGCTCCACACAGGAATGCAGACATGACAGGCAGACAGAATCTGCTGTCATATAATGCCTACACCTTGCCGGGCATCCCTTCTTTTATTTAATGTAGGAGCAGTTTAACTCGCAGCGCCGCCGCTTCAGTGGACATAATAATTATACCATGAGAATAGGGCTGGGCGATATGGACCAAAATTCATATCTCGATATATTTAGGCTGAATATCGATACACGATATATATCTCAATAATTTTATCACAAAGTGAGAGAAAATATTTTGTTCCAGTCGGAGCCAAATATGACATTACAAGTAGTGTAATTTAAACAGTCCGGAGGAAATAATGCTCAGCTGTTCAAAGAATGATAAAATGTAAACAGAAATACTGTAAAATACTGTATGTAATTATACTCGCACATGCAAGTAAGGAACATTACACAGAATTAAATGTAACAAACCCTAGTAAGGTCAGCATTTACATACAAAGACAAAACAAACACACATTAAACTCTATATCTCGATATGGGCGATATGGTCCAATTCCATATCTCATTTGAAAATATATCGATATATTTTTCATATCGATATATCGCCCAGCCCTACATGAGAATCATACAAGCTACGGTGAATCTGAGAGAAATCAACATGCTTTATATCAGTATTATAGGCTAGAGCTCCCCCAAAATTTCACAAATCTTTTTTTCTAGGGGAGCTCATGTTTCATTAAGGGGGGCTACAGCTTCCCCAGCTCCCCCCTGGTTCGCACCCTGAGAATAATCAAGGTTTTAAGGAAAACTATGATAATCTGGCTGCCAGTTACTGACCACTGCTTTCAGAGGAAGGGAACAGAGCAGTGGAGTTTTTACTCTGGTCTGGGACAAACTCATTTTCCGTGGGGGTGGGACGGGTGTTAGGATGTGTGATAGCTTGCTGTTAGCAGTGTCCTTTTGTTTGAACTGAGTGGGCTATTAGTCGCCTATTGCCATGCAAATCAGAACCACAATGAAGCTGAGGGGGGAGGTTAGTAACCTAAGGTTACTGAAGCTGCACTTGTAGTGTTCATGTTCTAAAATGCTGCACTGATCCATCTATGAACCTTCTGAAAACAAGATTCTGCATATCAAGGGGTTATTTATTTTAAAAATTTACAATCTCTGTATACCACCATTCACAAAATTCTTCCACATTAATTTCCAGAATGTCTGGAAACTAAAAATAGAATGTTACAGCAGAAAATCCAGTGTGGTGGACTGCCCATGGCCGAAACAGAAACAAACATATTTCCCCAGTTCTTTACATAATAAATATTAAACTAGTTATACAGCTGTCTTTGTATTAATAGTACCTTGAAAATAGTTTTTTCTTGATCAAAATGCATGTAATAAACTTAAACATCTGATCATCAACCTTGGTTTTTAGACCAAGAGGAGAACATCAAAATCATTGCTCCTCCCAGTGGACAAAAGAGGCATTGCAGCTGGTTTACACTCAGGCTGCTTAGGGGCGCGGCCTCACCGATGATGTCATTGTGGTGGATGTCATTACTGTCAGGTCCTACGATGGAAACAGGGGAACTTTTGAGTCGCTACTACTGTACACATCAGCAGCTGTTAGAGCATGTGGAGATAGGAGCAAGAGATAGGGGTTAACATTTAAACTTGCGCAATGGACCTTTAATGCTGCACTGCAAAATCAGTCAATCTAATCTAGTTTTACGGTCTTATATTCAGCAGAAACTATCTTAACAATCTTGATTTGAGAGTAATGTATTTGACAAATGCAGAATATGTAAGATATTTAATCCTGTTTTGAGAATATACTGTATGTCTTTTATTTCTTACTTAGTAACTGAATCCTAAAATTGGTAACTTTATCTGCATAGTAAGTTTAATTATTGCAGTAAGACACTGTTTCAGATCACATTTTATCTTTCACTCTCGATTTTTGCTTTAAAAATTTGTTGTAAGACCCCCCGTACCAGTTCATACTAGAGGTCGACCAATAGTGGATTTTTAAAGGCTGATATAATAATCATAGTTTGGAGCAGGAAAAAGCCGACAGCCGATTAATCGGCCGATACCCCCCCATGCGAAAAAAATTCAATGTTGTGTACATATAGCTGATTGATAAATAGCCTATAGGCCATTAATAGATTTTTTAGAAACAAAAACATAGCTATTAGAAAATTAAGAGGTCCTTCACATTTATGTGAGTGATGGCACTCTATGCCATAAAAACTAATAATCACAGAACAACTTTTTAAACAAGGTGTATAGTGAACTGTGGTTTTCTCATCCTCACATAGTCAGGCTGTCACCACTAACCAGCTGTAGTGGAGAGAGTGGTATTCAGATTTTCTCTCTATATTATCCATTTTATCCATCTATTTTATCTCTATTTTATCCATTTAAAACAGTCCTGTTATTAATCAACAAAGCTTTTTTGTTTTTGAATGATCTTTCTTTAAAAGAATAAATTCATAATGGGGGGGGGGGGGGGTTGTCTCAGCCAGCAGTGAAGTTTACAACAATTTGCCAAATAAGATTCATGACAAACTAAGATCACATCAATCAGATGTGTTTTCACGTAAATATCCATGTGTAAATGATGCTGCAGCAGCGTCTGGAAATCCCTCACAGACGTGATGTCGGCGGGATCCCGTCACGGTCGGATGATTGTTCTACACGCAGTTTTAGAAGTGGTAAATACATAAAAGATGGTATCAGAACAGCTGGAAACTGGTTTGTGTGGCGGAATCAAACCTGCAAGACCCGTACAGAGAGAACTGACAGAACTGCAGGACTAACTAGACAGGGACCGGTTCATCGAAGAGTCAGGAGTGACGGTGGAGGTGATTAAACATGACGCTTCGCTGTGGCCCCTACATGACAAATAATAGCCTTTAAAAATGAGAAGAAAAAAACTTACGGTTCCAGCCGAGCTTTAAGTCGTCCTCAATAATCAATAGTGCGGACTTTGACTTTTATTCCGTTTGCACTCAGACACTCTTTTACCTTGGAGCTGAGGCGGACTTGTCCACGAGGAAGCGGCGCGTTTATAAAGACATCTCTGATTAAAAACCGGATGGACTTAACGGCATATTCTGCCATGAAAGTGTGAAAGCGGCTACATACAGCTTTCATTTAGCGTGTTCTTAAGCTGTTCGTTGTTAGCTTAACAAGCACCGTGGTCAAACATGCCGGTGGCTGTTTATGCTGAAATATGAGTCACGTTTCTGCTTGTTGAACAACCGCTACTTATTGCCTCCTCCAAGGAGGTTTTGTTGTTTAAGTTACAACTCGAGAAGGTTGTATTGCACGAACTGATGTCGCTGCACTCCTTATAATTTCCATCTGGATCACTTCTGTCCTCCTGCTGCCTGCACTCACCCCCCCTCGCTCTCTCGGCCAGATTAATCGGCCAAATCGATTAATCGGTCGACCTCTAGTTCATGCCCACAGGTGTCTTATCGTAAGAAAAATATCTGGACTTTAGACCAGTGGGAACTAGTTTAAAACAAGCTGAAACATTCATTTCAAGTTTCTAATGAAGCGATAAACACTTGAATCTAGTTTGGTAATGCTGATTTTCAGTGTTGTTGCTTTCTCAGTTGGAGCGAAAAGATCTTAAAACAAGAGAAAGTAACCGCGATGTCATCCTCATCAATCTTGCTCTTGGCAAAATAAAAGCCTTCAGCAGGGTCCATTCAGCCATTCAGGTACGTGGGGGGTCCGCAGGTTTTATGGTGCTGCCCCAGTACGGGGTACCACCTTTCAAAAAGGCTTTTTGATTATTCTCAAATTAAGAAAAATCTTCCTGTTTTAGGATCTTTTCATTTAAAATGAGAAAGAACACTGAAAAGAAGCATTTCCAGACTAGTTTTGAGGGATTTTTCACGAAATGAGGGACGTGAAATGAAAGTTTTACAACCTGTTTAACAATATTTCTTCCCGTCTAGAGTCTCCATTTTTTTCTTCTTTCCAGAAAGTGTAATTACCCCCCCCCCCCCCTCCCCACCGACAGATTCTACACAATTTCAGTGTTTTTAACTGCTGTAAAGATCACTAATAATGTGGGACATCCCCGATTCCAGGGGCCTCATGTACAAAGGGTTCGTACGCACAAAAACGTGGCGTACGAACATTTTCACGGTAAAGTCGAGATGTATCAAGAATGGAGTGACCGTGGAAATGTGCGGTGCTTCACGTCAACTTCATGGCTGCGTACGAGCGTTTCTACAGCTGTGGAGACTTTGGCGACACTTGGAGGCGACGCTGGAAACTGTTAAAAGAAATAAATGTGAAAACAACCATCCCCAGACTGACTGATGTGGTCAGACACATGAACAAACAGCCTCATAAACAGTTAACACCTGCGTCTGCAATTATGTGTGGATATAAAAGCGCAAAGTGGAGCAAAAATAGGCTCCTGTCCAGCAGCTGTTTTAGATGGAAGAAGACGTTCGAAATGGTGGATATACAGAGAGAGTGTTTTTAGAGGTCAAGAAGATTTACTGATTTAATGATAACTGGCTGGTCAGACGCTTTAAGTTCCCAGAGACATCTCTGTGCACAGAGCTGAAGCCAGGCTGGGGGGGGCAACACACCCAGCTGTGCCTCCACGCGCTGCGGCGAATAAATTCACTTATATGCCAGTTTGTTTATTAATGCACTTAATTTGTGAGGACATCTATAGGATGATCTGTTCAATCACTTATACCAACACAGCAGGGGGGGGGGACTCGGCCGGTATGGCGATTTAACAGTAGCAGGTCGGTTACATCTACATCCCGGGATTAGGAAACCCCCGAGGCTGTGACGCAGGTGATGCAGGAGGAATTCCCAATGCTGCACGTCCTCTTATGGTAATAGATTGTGTCAGCTAATAAATACAGTATTTCCTGTGACATCAGGCTGTGAGGAGGCGACTGTATAAACACACGTTTCACAAATATATATTTATTTACCTTTAGAAAAACCGGAGTCACCGGCGTGAACTCCCCCCACCTCTGAAAGACGAAATGCAGTCACGAGCAGCCGTCCCCTGCTTCACATCCAACTTGAAGTCGGACCACTTCTTATTTCGGCTCGTGTGCGCGACTCTGACCCCCCATCTTTGACTGCGTCACACACTGTCCCATTCGCTTTTCTGTTGGGTGTGATGCCGGACAACAGCGTGTTAAAGTTCACATTTTTGCGCATTTATACTTAAACAAGCTGCCTCAAGTTCGTTCTCCGTGAATTTTTTTCATTTTCATTCACTGTCATGCTCATATTTTGTCTTTCTGATGGTGCAGAGAGGAGAATCTCCGCTGCAGATCTCATTTAAATGTCATTTGCGTATTTATGTTGGGGGTGTGGACAGGGAGGCGTCAGGTACTCCAACATGTGCGCTCAATTCCACGTTGATTGGGATGTACAAAGGAAAAGTACTTGGATCCATGCGTGCGCACAGTTTCATACATCTGAAAACATTTGTGCGTATGACGTTTTCAGGATTTGATCGTACGCCGGGTTTCAGTAGGAAATCCACGCAACTCTCTGTACATGAGGCCCCAGCTCCTGCAGGTGGATGCAGGTGAGATGGGACCCAGGTGGGACTGGGAAGAGTTCTGATCCCTGTCTGCAGATGAAAACCGCTGAAAAAGCCACATGGAACATGAGGCTGATTTTCTCGTTGGTGGTGATCTTTCCCTTTGCTTTCCTTGTAGAAATTCATGATTTTCACCTTTATATCCCAAAAAACCCCAAAATGACTGCAGTAGGACTGCTGAGCTGCAGCCTCGTATTCTCTGCCGTCTGCTGCCGGACATCATCCAGACGTAATCAGGAGCATCATATTACAACCCCCCCCCCCCCCCCCCCCCCCCCCCCCCCCCGCTTATTTGTGTATAACATATATATTTTCATATGGTTAATGTGACACAGCGCAGCTTGGACATGACAAGTTTGGAGCGTGAACTGCTGTGTTTTCAAGCTTGGGGACACAGTCGACAATGTGAAGCCTCACAGGGTCAACCCGGGATTAACAGGGGCCAAACTGCCCCCACAGACACAGACATGCATGCACATGTGGTGGGCAAGACACCAGCGAAAGCAAGGACAGCATGGACTGCTTCCCCTCAGGGCTGAGATGATAACATTAAACACGACATTCCAGAAAACAATCAGATGTACAAGTTCACACGCTTGTTAACTATCCGTTCACTGATGTCCAGACTGACGGCTCAGAATGGCTGTTTGAAAGTCGAACTGATCAGAGAGCTGATTCACAAAATCAACTCTGCAAAAAAGGAAGGGGGGGGGGGGGGGGGGGGGGCAATCCATACAGATAAATATACCGATACTGGATCATATCTCTCCCAGCTGTGTAGGTAATATCTCAGGAGTATTCTACCGACAGGTGGAACAGTCTCCCGGTGACATCATTTCAATATAGAACACTGGAATATGATCAATAATATTTCAGATACATTTCAGGTGGTTTTTAAATGATATTAAAACCAATAGAAACAGATAAAACACTGAAAACCAACACATCATCTATCTATCTATCTATCTATCTATCTATCTATCTATCTATCTATCTATCTATCTATCTATCTATCTTATAAAGTATCTGTTAACTTTGTTTATGTAATTTCATATTTTCCCCTTTATTCTACATTTTAGAAAGAAAACCTGTTTACAGATCATTATTACACACACACAGACACACACACACACGTTTGTTTTTATATCCCCGTGGGGTACATCCATTCACATAATGCATTCCCTAGCCCTGGGGTGGGCACTCCAGGTCCTTGAGGGCCGGCATCCTGCAGGTATTAGCTATGTCCTTCCTGCTGCACACCTGACTCCAATCACAGGTAATTGTGCAGAGCTTGATGCCTAGCTCTGAACAAGTCACAAGGTGTGTTACCACAAGGAAACTCCTAATACCTGCAGGATGCCGGCCCTCGAGGACGTGGGGTGCCCATCCCTGCCCTAGCTCCTTACCCTAAACCTAACGCTCATAACTGATTGCCTAAACCCAACCCTTGTCCTAATCCTAACCAAAAACTAATCGTAATTTAATCTCTAAAACCTAATCTTGACCCTCAAAACGGGGTTTGTACCGGTGGGGACCAGGAAAATGTCCCCATGAGGGCAAGACGTCTCCACGGTGATGGTAAAAATCCGAAACATGGTCCCCATAATATCGCAAAAACATGCCCACACACACACACACACACGTTGATATGGAGTGAATTTTCCCTCCATAACTCTCGTGAGGTATGTGATGTTTTGCTTCCAGGAGAAAACACACTTTTCCCTGTATCACACAGAGGCAGTCGTACCTGCGCCATGACAGACATGTCTCCGAATCTAAAGTGTAAACTGACACACACACACACAAAGACCCCATATGGTCATACAAACGAACACTGAGTGTGTGGTTAAATGAAGTTCCACCTGGAATCGATAGTGTGTAGAAGTGTGAGTGTGACGTTTGGAAAAGCTCAGGAGTTGCAGTGATGCTGATGCTAGTGTGCCCCCCCCCCCCCCCCCCCCCCCACAGTGACCGATGCTCTCACCTCTCTCGCTGACGCTCTCGATCTCGGCGTCCTCGCAGCTGCTGTACTCTGGCGTGGTCCCCCCCTCCTCCTCTGAGCTGCTGACGCTGGTCTGCCTCTTGCCCCCGGTCCCCAGCCCCCGTTTGGACTTGTAGGGCCTGGGCGGGGGGGGCCGCAGAGACTCGGACTGGTCGGAACTGAGCGAATCGTTACGCAGCATGCTCTCTGCCTTCTCCCGCTTGGTCCGTCTCACCAGGGGTCCCTGGCCGTTGGCCGGGCTGGGGGCTGTCCCGGGAGGTTCTCTGAGTTCAGGGGGAGGGGCTTGCTGTGAGAGCGTGTGTTCGTGCAGCCCGCCAAGCCCCCCCACCGTCCTCTGTCCAGCCCGAGCCCCGTCCCCAACGTCCCCCGCGCCACGACCCTGCACGGGCGTGGGCTGCCCCCTGCCTCCGGGTGGGAACAGCCCCGCTTGTCGAGGGGGGGCCCCGCTGTGGTCCATGTGCTGGTAGCCCCCCTCTTCTGTCCGTCTTACACCTCCTCCAACAGGATCGTGCTCCAGAGACCGTCCCTTCGCCAGCCGCCGGCTCTCCCTGCGCTCCCTGGACTCCCCCCGAAGGTCCCGATCCATGGACACCTGGGTCTGCAGCCTCTGCTGACCTGACCGCCGCTCCCCCCGACCTGCTCCTCCACCTCCCCGTTCATTTCTCCTGGGAGGCAATCAGCACATGACAGACAAATTAAACAAAACCCCCAAACGAGTGCTCCGTTACTTCATCACAGTACTTCCCTCACAAACAAACTCCCACCTGCAAAATACCAATATTAAAGGGACACTGTGTAATCGGGAGCAGCTCCCTCGTACTTTTCATGCTGCATTCGCGTGAAACCGGGCAGACCGACGACAGCCGCTGCATGTAAAGTTATCACCGGCCTCTATGTGAAGATGTGGTCCGTCAGTTACAGTGACATCAGTCCACATCTGATTTGTTGTCATGGCGATGTCGTATTGTTTTCCCTGACCCATGTTTTACCGTCTTTCGCTCGGCTTTATTGATTAAAATGACATCTGGTTTGTTACCAACGGCCGTCTGCCCGACTGCACGTGAACGCAGCATCAGCGAGACGCTGGTTTCTCCCACTGCAGCGCGGTGACTTTTCAAAGGCATTACCTCGAACTGAGCTGAAAACTCCGGTGTGTCCGGTGAGTTTCTGTGTTTTCCTACCGTCACGCTTCTCCCGAACGCAAAAACATGGCGATACGACATGGCAGCCTCCACCGAGACGACCCGCTCGATGTATGAATGAATGATACGAACGGCAAATTTAGATCTTAGAGGAGCACTTCAGTTTGTTGATGGGAGTGATTACTGATTAATGAAAAAACACTTTTGAACCAAATAATCAGTTTTTGTGAATAAAACACAGGAGAACTTACACAATATCCCTTTAAGACTGAAGTGAAAAGACTTGAAATGGCATAAAATAATACTTCTACTGAAGGAGAAGAAGAAAGAAGAGATAAGATAACTAAAACCACCATCTGTCTCTACGGGACAATGTTTAAGCACACAAAGAAACATGACTGACAAAAAGAAATGAAGGTAAATAATAGCTGAATTATATAATAGTTATCCTTTAGCGACAACTGTGGTCTTTACTGATTACAAGTTTCACATAGTTAGCCTCAGCATAACTGCCAGTCAGGGGGTAGTAGCAAACGCAGCACGCATGCGCAGCATCCAGTAGCGACCCCTTGTAACCCCTTGTACTCTTTCTTTCTTTCTTTCTTTCTTTCTTTCTTTCTTTCTTTCTTTCTTTCTTTCTTTCTTTATGCTTGCCTGCATATTTTTAAATTTTCCACAGATTATCTGCTGTTTCTAACCAGTAAACACGTCATTTAACACTTAAAAATCCACGAATAAATCCAAATATTACACTTGTAGCTCTGCAGCTTATTCCCTTCCATCTTCTGCGGGATGAAACAAAATACCTAACTTTGCCCGTTTTATTGATTTTTACAATATTTCTCATCACTTAAAAAAATGTCAAATAGAATTGCAAAAAAAGATCTGTAAAAAAATGTCTCCTACCCTTCTGTTTTAATTTTTCCCTTTCTTTAAGCCCAGTCATGATGATTAACTTTGTGCTTGCATCGCTTTGTAACTATAATAGCATATTGTGCGCTAAATGTCTTATTTTCCTTTATTGTATATAAACCCTTTAGGTTTATTGTTCAAACCTTTCAGTGCATTTATTCTTGATATTGTCTGATTTTGTCTTATTTTGAGTGTGATGAGATATTTTGACAAGAAATTAGAAAAATATACTCAATAAGATCTGAGTTTTTGCAGTGCAGTTTTTCCCAGTTTAGAAATAACGCCCTATTTTCAGTGGTTCAAAGGAAAGGAGCACGTTGAGAACAGACAAGATAAACACATGACATTACTGAGAATTAGGAGGCACAATGTTTGTCTAATAAACACTGATAGTTGGTAGGTTTCCACTGGCAGCGTCTGCAGACGGCAACCTGAGCGCGACACGGATGCGTGTATCTGATCTTACGTGTCCCGCGGCGGCTCGCTGAGCGAGCGAGCATCCGTGCCAGGCGCGGCCCCGGGCACGCCCGGTCGGCCCGGGTCCGGGATAGCTGCAGTGGAGCCGGTGGGCGCTTGGGAGCGAGATCGCAGCTTCTTGTCCCCGGACGTTTGGCACACGGACGGCTCGCTGACGGCCGATCCCAGACCAGCAGGCTTCCCAGGCGGACCGGTGAACCAGTCACCTGGTTTGGTCAGGATCTCCTGCTGCTTCCGGCAGTTATTGCACACCCAGATCACCTGGAGGAGGACAGGAATGCACGTTGGATTATAATCATCACTACAAGCCATTATACAAAGACACAGAAGATGAATAGAGTGAATACAAGCATGAATATGAGGGAACTGAGAGGAGGAGATGCTCGTATCCTCGCCGTGTCACAGTGAGGTGGTGTTAGCAGGAAGAAACGATTCTCCTCTGCAGTGTAAACTCAGCCCATCATCTTGCCAGTGACTCGTTGGAGGCCAAGCTTCAGCGGCTGTGACTGTCAGACAGCAAATGGAACAATGCACTTCCTAAAGAGCTGCGCTGCTGCCAATGAGTCTCCACCAGTAAGGAAAAGAAAGCGCTTTTCTGGAAGCTTTTTAAGATGAAATTATGGCAGGTCCACCAGCAAGCAGCTTGGCTCCCCGCTGTGGGCTGCCTTTGGCCACCAAATTAGCAACACAAAGCCAACTGTTAAATTAAAGACTCTTGTTTTTTAGTCAGAATAATACCAGCGCTCTGCTGGCTTTCTATTTGTGCCACTGCACATATGCACGCTGGTCATTGGCTTCACAGCGCAGATGAGAGTCCAACCTCCGATTTGTTCAGATGCACACAGTCAGTGACTTACGTAACCTGGTTCAGGATGAAACAGACATTCAGGGTTCGTGCATTCTGACCTGACAACTTCTACGATGCTGAGCAGCTCTGCAGGGGGAATCAGCACACGTATGAACCGATTGCCCTTCATGATGCTCACCCTCACCACCGTTCTCATTCAGACAGAAATATGAACCTAACTGCAGACTTAACCAGCTAATCCTCATTTATCTTGGCTGTTTGCTGGTAAGCAGAAGCACAGCATTGTTTCATGTCATCTTTTTCTTTTCCTTAACAGTTAAACACGAACACGGTGAGGATGCCACGACAATTTCAGATGTCAAATGCTGTGGTTAATCAATAATAGAGATCCCTCAGTAACGTCATGTGCACTCAAAAGTGAACCAGAGCAGTTGCTGACTTAATATAAACTATTTTCAGTTAACACATAAAACAAAACGTGTTTGTTGGGTTAAATAATTTTTAAAAAGTCATCTTAATGTGATTTTATCTCATGTTATCCTGCGTGATATACTGTATATGTGATGCATGAACACGATTAATTTAAAGCAAAACTGCAACACCAGCAGCAACACACGATGTAGCAAAACGTTGAGCTGACCACATCATCCTTTATTGAAATGCAAAGATATCGAGGGATCATTCCGATTAAATAACTATGGAATTCAACACCACAACTCATTGTGAAGTTGAGTAACAGGGCAACCCTCCTGTCAAGGCTTTGCAGGTGGAGACCTGAAGTCCCACTCAGCTGGGAGTTTGATATGGTCTGCACCGATACTTGTCAGGACATCTGTAAAGATGCACGCAGCACCTAGAACAAACTTTAAAGACTTTGATCTCTGTTTTTTCTTCTCCTCACAAGCAGTTTTGATGAGAGGAATGGGCAAAATCATAGAAAAGGAAGAGTGTGAGGCCTCTGTAGTGTAACCAGCCATAAGGAGGTGAGGATGGACAGAAGGAGGGTGGTTGGATGGGAAATAAAGAGGATGGAGAGGAGGTTAGAGTCAGTTTCCTCCAGCCACCAGGGTTCTCATTACTCCTGAACACTCCCCAATGACTTTTTAAAGTGTACTAAAAAATGCTCTGGCATCAGTCACCCCCACCCACCCCATCTCTTCTTTTTACCCCCCTTCTACTTTTCCCTCCATTTCTCCCTCCTCCAGATTGCTTTTGATTAAAGCTACAAAAGCCGAGGAGAAAACAGCTTTACACCAACGCAGCTATATTTATCCTGCCAAACACCCCAGCACCATCGGGGAGAGAGCGAAACCTGCACACACACTCACACGTACACAACAAAGAAAGAAAAACACCGCCTCATGTGGGACATTATAGCTTTGGTGAAAGCATCCACCAATCTGTGAATTTCTGCAGCCAGACTGAGGAGGTGGACGGCAGCCAGATCCACAGCGCAGCCAGCGTTTGGATGTACTCGCTGCTTACACAGGATATCCAAGACGCTCCAACTCATCATCACAGGATCATCCCCCTATAGGGGCTCAGCATCCCCCCCCCCCCCCCACACACACACACACACACACACACACACCCAAAAAAAGATGTCTTTTTAGAAAAATAAGTTTGATCATCAAGGTTGAGATTCACCAGTGGATTTTAGTTTCTGTAAACTTGAACATTTGTAGTTGTTCAGCTTTATGTAAGATAATCAAATATACCCTGCTGTCTGCTGGGGAGGTAGCATCACACAGAAAGGACCAGAGGAGGCTGTAGACAGGGTCCGAAGTCTGAAGGCTCGTTTATGATCCCGTCACGTACGTAACTGGTACGTCCATTTCCAACGTCACAGCTTCCATAAGTTTCACACTCCCTTTACACTGGTGTGAGTGTGAGCCAAAAATCACAGTGGTGTCAGACAACAGCAACATGGTGACAACAGAGTAAAATCATCATGTATGTTCAGCAGACCATCTGCATGGTCATTAAATGCATTATAGCTTCTCCTTCACACATCAGCAATACTGCCTGACACTGCCTCCACTGATTCCAGACAAACTTCTCCATTTGCTAGGTCAGAATACGGCACACATCCAGAGGGCACCGAAACAGACCGAAACACACATAAGTGATGCTGATAAAGGACAGAATGCTCCTAAAGGGCTACTTATGCTCGATGAACAGGACTTTTTACAGGCATGGTGCTTTCACGATGGTAGATATCACCCTGGAACTACTTTTTACAGACGTGATGCTACACGATAGTAAACATCACCCTGGAACTACTTTTTGCAGACATGATGCTACACGATAGTAAACATCACCCTGGAACTACTTTTTGCAGACATGATGCTACACGATAGTAAACATCACCCTGGAACTACTTTTTGCAGACATGATGCTACACGATGGTAAACGTAACCCTGGAACTACTTTTTGCAGACGTGATGTTACACTATGGCAAGCATCACCCTGGAACTACTTTTTGCGGACATGATGTTTCAGGATGGTAAATGTCACCCTTGAACTACTTTTTGAGGACTTGATGTTACACGATGGTACACATCTCCCTGGAACTACTTTTTGCGGATGTGATGTTACACAATGGTAAAAGTCACCGTGGACCTCGTTTTTGCAAACATGATGTCACACGATGGAAAATGTCTCCCTGGAACTACTTCTTGAGGACTTGATGTTACACGATGGTACACGTCACCCTGGAACTACTTTTTGCGGAAGTGATGTTACACGATGGCAAACATCACCCTGGAACTCCTTTATGCGGACGTGATCTTACATGACGTTAAACATCACACTGGAACTACTTTTAACAGACCTGATGTTACACAATGGTAAACATCACCCTGGAACTACTTTTTACAGATGTGATGTTCCACAATGGCAAACATCATCCTGGAACTACTTTTTGCGAACATGATTTTACACAATGGCAAACATCATCCTGGAACTACTTTTTGCGGATATGATGTTACACAATGGCAAACATCACCTTGGAACAACTTTTTGCGGACATGATGTTACACGATGGTAAACATCACCCTGGAACTACTTTTTACAGATGTGATGTTCTACAATGGCAAACATCAACCTGGAACTACTTTTTGCAGACATGATGTTACACGATGGTAAACATCACCCTATGACTACTTTTTACAGACGTGATGTTACACAATGGCAAACATCACCCTAGAACTACTTTCTACAGACGTGATGCTACACGATTGTAAACATCACCCTGGAACTACTTCTTACCAACGTGATGTTTCACAATTGCAAACATCACCCTGGAACTACTTTTTGGGGACTTGATGTTACACGATGGTACACGTCTCCCTGGAACTACTTTTTGCGGATGTGATGTTACGCAATGGTAAAAGTCACCGTGGAACTCGTATTTGCAAACATGAGGTCACATGATGGAAAATGTTTCCCTGGAACTACTTCTTGAGGACTTGATGTTACACGATGGTACACGTCACCCTGGAACTACTTTTTGCGGACGTGATCTTACACGATGGCAAATATCACCCTGGAACTCCTTTATGCGGACGTGATGTTACATGACGTTAAACATCACACTGGAACTACTTTTAACAGACCTGATGTTACACAGTGGTAAACATCACCCCAGAACTACTTTCTGCAGACGTGATGCTACACGATGGTAAACATCACCCTGGAACTACTTTTTACAGATGTGATGTTCCACAATGGCAAACATCAACCTGGAACTACTTTTTACAGATGTGATGTTACCTGATGGGAAACATCACCCTGGAACTACTTTTTACAGATGTGATGTTACCTGATGGGAAACATCACCCTGGAACTACTTTTTGCAGACGTGTTGCTAAATGATGGTAAACATTACCTTGGAACTACGTTTTACAGACGTGATGCTACACGATGGTCAACATCATCCTGGAACTACTGTTCGTAGATGTGATAATACATGATGGTAAACATCACCCTGGAACTACTTTTTACAGATATGATTTTACACAATGGCAAATATCACCCTGGAACTACTTTTTGCGGACGTGATGTAATATGACAGAAAACATCACACTGGAACTACTTTTTACAGACCTGATGTTACACGATGGTAAACATCACCCTGAACTACTTCTCACAGACGTGATGTTTCACAATTGCAAACATCGCCCTGGAACTACTTTTTGGGGACTTGATGTTAAATGATGGTAAACGCCAACATGGAACTACTTTTTGCGGATGTGACGTTACACAATGGTAAAATTCACCGTGGAACTACTTTTTGCAGACATGATGTTAGACGATGGTAAACGTTACCCTGGAACTACTTTTTGCAGACGTGATGTTACATGACGTTTAACATCACACTGGAACTACTTTTAACAGACTTGATGTTACACAATGGTAAACATCACCCTAGAAATACTTTCTGCAGACTTGATGCTACACGATGGTAAACATCACCCTGGAACTACTTCTTACCGACATGATGTTTCACAATTGTAAACATCACCCTGGAACTACTTTTTGCGGACATGATGTTACACAATGGTTAACATCACCCTGGAACTACATTTTACAGACGTGATGTTACATGATGGAAAACCTCACCCTGGAACTACTTTTTGCGGATGTGACGTTACATGATGGCAAACCTCACCCTGGAACTACTTTTTGCAGACGTGATGTTACACAATGGTAAACCTTACCCTGAAACTACTTTTTGCAGAGGTGACTTTAAACGATAGTAAACATAACCCTGGAACTACGTTTTGCAGACTTGATGTTACACGATGGTGAACATCACCCTGGAACTACATTTAACAGACGTGATGTTACAGGATGGTAAATGTCACCCTGGAACTACTTTTTGCAGACTTGATGCTACATGATGGTTAACATCACCCTGGAACTACATTTTGCAGAAGTGACGTTACATGATGGCAAACATCACCCTGGAACTACTTTTTGCGGACGTGAGGTTACGTGATGGCAAACATCACCCTGGAACTACTTTTTGCAGACATGATGTTACACAATGGTAAATGTCACCCTGAAACTACTTTTTGCAGAGGTGACGTTTAACGATTGTAAACATCACCCTGGAACTACTTTTTACAGACGTGATGCTACACGATGGTGAACATCACCCTGGAACTACTTCTTACCGACGTGATGTTTCACAATTGCAAACATCACCCTGGAACTACTTTTTGGGGACTTGATGTTAAATGATGGTAAACGCCAACATGGAACTACTTTTAGCGGATGTGATGTTACACAATGGTAAAATTCACCGTGGAACTACTTTTTGCAGACATGATGTTACACTATGGTAAATGTTACCCTGGAACTACTTTTTGCAGACGTGATGTTACATGACGTTAAACATCACACTGGAACTATTTTTAAAAAGACCTAATGTTACACGATGGTAAACATCACCCTGGAACTACTTTTTGCAGACTTGATGTTACACAATGGTAAACATCACCCTAGAACTACTTTCTGCAGACGTGATGCTACACGATGGTAAACATCACCCTGGAACTACTTCTTACCAACATGATGTTTGACAATTGTAAACATCACCCTGGAACTACTTTTTGCGGACGTGATGTTACACAATGGTAAATGTCACCCTGGCATTACTTTTTACAGACGTGATGTTACATGATGGCAAACCTCACCCTGGAACTACTTTTTGCGGACGTGATGTTACATGATGGCAAACCTCACCCTGGAACTACATTTTACAGACGTGACGTTACATGATGGCAAACCTCACCCTGGAACTACTTTTTGCAGACGTGATGTTACACAATGGTAAACCTTACCCTGAAACTACTTTTTGCAGAGGTGACGTTAAACGATGGTGAACATCACCCTGGAACTACTTTTTGCAGACTTGATGTTACACGATGGTGAACATCACCCTGCAACTACATTTTACAGACGTGATGTTACAGGATGGCAAATGTCACCCTGGAACTACTTTTTGCAGACTTGATGCTACATGATGGTTAACATCACCCTGGAACTACTTTTTGCGGACGTGACGTTACATGATGGCAAACATCACCCTGGAACTACTTTTTGCGGACGTGACGTTACATGATGGCAAGCAACACACTGGAACTACTTTTTGCAGACGTGATGTTACACAGTGGTAAACGTCACCCTGGAACTACTTTTTGCGGACGTGATGTTACACAATGGTAAACGTCACCCTGGCACATTTTTTTTACAGACGTGATGTTACACGATGGTGAACATCACCCTCGAACTACATTTTACAGACGTGATGTTACAGGATGGTAAATGTCACCCTGGAACTACTTTTTGCGGACGTGACGTTACATGATGGCAAACATCACCCTGGAACTACTTTTTGCAGACGTGATGTTACACAATGGTAAATGTCACCCTGAAACTACTTTTTGCAGAGGTGACGTTTAACGATTGTAAACATCACCCTGGAACTACTTTTTACAGACATGATTTTACACAATGACAAACATCACCCTGGAACTACTTTTTGCGGACGTGATGTTACATGACGGAAAACATCACACTGGAACTACTTTTTACAGACCTGATGTTACACGATGGTAAACATCACCCTGGAACTACTTGTTGCAGACGTGATGCTACACGATGGTAAACATCACCCTGGAACTACTTTTTGGGGACTTGATGTTAAATGATGGTAAACGCCAACATGGAACTACTTTTTGCGGATGTGATGTTACACAATGGTAAAATTCACCCTGGAACTACTTTTTGCAGACATGATGTTACACTATGGTTAACGTTACCCTGGAACTACTTTTTGTAGACGTGATGTTACATGACGTTAAACATCACACTGGAACTACTTTTAACAGACTTGATGTTACACAATGGTAAACATCACCCTAGAACTACTTTCTGCAGACGTGATGCTACACGATGGTAAACATCACCCTGGAACTACTTCTTACCGACATGATGTTTCACAATTGTAAACATCACCCTGGAACTACTTTTTGCGGACGTGATGTTACACAATGGTTAACATCACCCTGGAACTACATTTTATAGACGTGATGTTACATGATGGCAAACCTCACCCTGGAACTACTTTTTGCGGACGTGACGTTACATGATGGCAAACCTCACCCTGGAACTACTTTTTGCAGACGTGATGTTACACAATGGTAAACCTTACCCTGAAACTACTTTTTGCAGAGGTGACTTTAAACGATAGTAAACATAACCCTGGAACTACTTTTTGCAGACTTGATGTTACACGATGGTGAACATCACCCTGGAACTACATTTTACAGACGTGATGTTACAGGATGGTAAATGTCACCCTGGAACTACTTTTTGCGGACGTGACGTTACATGATGGCAAACATCACCCTGGAACTACTTTTTGCAGACGTGATGTTACACAATGGTAAAATTCACCCTGGAACTACTTTTTGCAGACATGATGTTACACTATGGTTAACGTTACCCTGGAACTACTTTTTGTAGACGTGATGTTACATGACGTTAAACATCACACTGGAACTACTTTTAACAGACTTGATGTTACACAATGGTAAACATCACCCTAGAACTACTTTCTGCAGACGTGATGCTACACGATGGTAAACATCACCCTGGAACTACTTCTTACCGACATGATGTTTCACAATTGTAAACATCACCCTGGAACTACTTTTTGCGGACGTGATGTTACACAATGGTTAACATCACCCTGGAACTACATTTTACAGACGTGATGTTACATGATGGCAAACCTCACCCTGGAACTACTTTTTGCGGACGTGACGTTACATGATGGCAAACCTCACCCTGGAACTACTTTTTGCAGACGTGATGTTACACAATGGTAAACCTTACCCTGAAACTACTTTTTGCGGACGTGACGTTACATGATGGCAAACATCACCCTGGAACTACTTTTTGCGGACGTGACGTTACATGATGGCAAACCTCACCCTGGAACTACTTTTTGCAGACGTGATGTTACACAATGGTAAACCTTACCCTGAAACTACTTTTTGCGGACGTGACGTTACATGATGGCAAACATCACCCTGGAACTACTTTTTACAGACGTGATGTTACATGATGGCAAACATCACCCTGGAACTACTTTTTGCGGACGTGACGTTACATGATGGTAAACATCACCCTGGAACTACATTTTACAGACGTGATGTTACATGATGGTAAATGTCACCCTGGAACTACTTTTAGCAGATGTGATGCTACCTGATGTTAAACATCACCCCGGAACTACTTTTTGCAGACGTGACGTTACATGATGGTAAACATCACCCTGGAACGACTTCTGAACAACAGTTGTGAGGACATTGAAGAGGGAAGTTGTTGAAATAAAATGATTAGATTGAAGGTGGTAAAAAGACCAGTAGAGGTACAGCGGTATCATTCCACAGGCTCAGCAGATACGCAACACCTCTCATGTTACAGCTATGTGATCTGTTTTTAACAGAGCTGCTGATTAAAGCAGGTTTAAATCAAGAAGAAGATTCAGTTATCTGTCTATGGGTTTAAATTTCGCACAACCCAACTGTGTTCTTCAGCATCATGCTAATTGAGCATTCGGTAAACTGGATATGAGCAAATAATCTCTGAGCACTATTCATTCCTTTCTGTTACAATTATTGTGTCACAATGTGAGCAATATGAGAGATTTTAGATACTGCAGAACAAATGGTCATTGTTGTGGAGATATGGAGTGGTGAGTTGTTATTTTTTAAAAGACTCACTTAATCCCGAGCTAATCCCTGTATCAGATCACACTCTGATGGTGAAACAAGCGCTGAAGAGGAGGCATGCAGAGCACACACACACACACACAGTCAAATACCTCCACACACATAAATGCCAGCTCTTTTCTGACACACGAACTGTAACAACAGCAGCAGTGTCACATGACCATGATGAGACCACCACGACCCCCCCCCCCTCCACCCGTGAGAGGAGTTTGTGAGTGAAGGAGTGCGCAAGAGAGAAAGAGAGAATAGCTTCTCCACAGATGGAAACTAGGACACCAAACCCCCGTGTGTGTTTGTTTTGCTTCCTGCTGCATCTGCGTGTGTTGGTGTGTGTTTGTGTTTGTGCGTGTCCATCTGCGTATGTGTCTGTGGAGGAGCGGGATCGTGCATCTGCATGTGCGCCTTTTCGCTCCTGTGAACGGGATGCGTTCGGGTTCAAGTGTGATAAATAATCCAGTGGTGAACTCTTAAAGTCTGCATGGCAAGATTGTTTCCTGGAGAGCGTAAATTAGACTGTGAGGTATATGAGAGGATTCATTCCCAGAGAATGTTCCATTCTTCCTCTACGGACACAGTAACTGATATACATCTGCAACATCTGCAGAACATCTGTATTGTGGCAGGAATGATTAAAATACCTGGAAATTGAACAGCAGCAAGTCTTATTTTTGTAACTGCTGTGTGATCTGTTCTAGATATTTCAGGATTTAGCTGTGTATGAAAATGTGTGTCCTCGGTTAAAAATGTGAAGATATTATGAGATTTTTGTATTCAAAAGATAATTTACCACTATTACAACCTAGTGAATTATAATTTTTTAAGTCCTCCTTGCTTGTACCAGGTTAGACCCCCTTTTTCCTTCAATCCTGCCCAAATTCTTGGAGACATTTAACCAGCTGTTGAAAACATTCCTCAGAGAATTTGCTCCAATGTCAATGTCAGTGTCAGTTTTATTTATAAAGCACATTTAACAACCACTACGGTTTACCAAAGTGCTTTACAGGGATACATACAAGTAAGCATGACCACACAACCATGAAAGTTAAATAAAACAATAAAACAGAGATAAAAGAGAGCTCCATGTTGTTATGATGACAGCATCACAGTTTCTGCAGATTTGTTGGCTGCACATCCATGATGAGAACCTCCTGTTCCTTTTTTCTTCTTCTCATTTTTTAACATGTCCTGCATTGTTGCCAATTTAGTGACTTTGTCACTATATTTAGCGACTTATTTTCAAAAAAGCGCCAAGCGACAAATCTAGCGACTTTTCCTGGTGATCATGGAGACAGATAAATTTTATATCACTCCACCCGTTCATCGGGCGCTGCCTGCTGTCGGCCCCTCCCTCCCTGCTTCCCGGCCCTCACTCACTGCTCACACTGTCCTGGTGTAGCAGCAGTTCTTCCGAGTTGCTGTGAGACGACCACGCCTCCTCATCCAGATTATTTCCCATGATGCCTTTTGGCACAACTTGGTCTTCTTTGACATAGATGTTTGGTAAATGGTAGAAATGGCAAGCCCCACCCCTTGCGTGATCTCCGCTTCTTCCAACCCGCCATATTTAAAAAGTCTCACAGCTGTTTACCTGTTTAACTGTTTACTGAGATCGTAACAACAAAAACTATTACAACAATTACGACTGAACCAATTCATTATTAAATCCATCACAATGGTACACGTCCCAAACCCAGAACAATATTGAAACGTCCAAACAGCAATTATTTTCATATTGATTTAATGACCCAAATACAGCTGCAAAGTATAGCAGTAGAATCTGCAGCTGCCGCCCGGACACTTTAGTAGTCGAACCGTCTACTAAAGTGTCCAGGTGTACTTCAACATAAAGGTAGACGTGAGAAAGTGAGGTAAAGCTAGTAAGTTAGCTTTTATAATAGCTTTGAATAAAAGAGATGGAAAACCCAAATACAGTTGCAAATTGTATCAGTACAATCTGCGCCACTTTAGTGAACGAACCCCGGTCCATCCACAAAAGTGTTCGGGCGTACTTCAACGATAGGTAAACAAGACGTTGTAGGGCAGCTTTCCAACGGGGGGCTGTTCCGTTACATGATGCATATGACCGTGATGATGGAAAGCCAGTAAGTTAGCTTTTACTGTATAATCGCTTTGAATGAAAGAGATGAGAAACCTCAGTTTTGTATCAGATCATCTGGGGCATGAATTTTCACTGTTGCAACAATTGCATCACACATGGTCCCTAACAAGGTCCTCCCTCATGTGCGCACTCTGAAGGCGAAGGGTAGTTCTTATAACTAAACTCGGGACGTGAAGTTTTAGGAACTGCATTCTTAAAAACCTCTCTGTACGAATGCGGCTAATGTCACCCCTTCTGTATCCTTGTAAATTAGCTTTGGAGTATGTATATATATTTTTTCATAATATATATATATATTAGGGCTGTCAAAAAATTAATCTTAAGTTAATCCTATTGTCAAACAAGAGATGTCCTTTTTAATTACTACTTCTATATGCAGAAAATACATTAACTTTTGTTTTACAACTTAAAGGCTAAAACCAAGCTACACATCCGGGAGTAGTCCAGGACTCAGACCTGAATTTCAGCTTCACATTAGGACAGTTGTGAAGTCAGCGTGTGTGGACGTATCAGCAACATTCTGGACTAAACTGCAGCTGTCTGAAGGACTTTAGGGAGACATGTAAGGACAGGGTTTCAGTAGTTTAGTCTACTAAAGATAAATGCAGAATTCCTGGTGAGACACCTTTAACCCTAAATGTGTTCTAGAAGTGAAAAAAGCAATGTGATTAATCAGGATTAATTTTTTGACAGCCCTAATATATATATATATATATATATATATATATATGTATGTATATGTGTATATACAATACACTACTCACAAAAATTTAGGGATATTTGGGTTTTTGTATGATGTCAGAATGAACCTAAAATTCACTCCAACCTTTCAGCTCAACTAACTGAATTAGACTTTCTCTAAACTTGTCAATGCACACGTACACTGTTCAATGGTTAAATATCTATTGCACATCATTCTGTTCTCCGAAAACCGAAAGTTGAATATCCCTAACTTTTTGTGAGTAGTGTATATATATGTATATATTTGAACACAGGGAGGCTTTGGAGCTTTGGTAGGGATGTAACGGTACATGTATTTCTGTTGAACCATTCGGTACGCTACTTTCGGTTCGGCACGACCCTGTACCGAACTTTTGGGCGCAGGATTTTATTATTTAGCTATTTCTTGTTTCATTAAGTTCTTGCTGCCACCGAACATGACAGACCAGCGCCGCGCGCTCACCATCCTGTTTCTAACAACTCGTAACAACATGGATGTCAGATTGTTGAGCTACAGGAAGCTCCACCAACTCTCCAGTCCTCTCTCTGGGAACACTTTAGTTTAGACAAAGAGGGAGCTGGCTCGAGTATGTAGTATGAACTTGGCTGTGATGTTTAAGTTTAGTGAACTTGTTGATAAAACACAAAACAGTTAAAATTTGTGAATTTTTTCTCCATTACTGTACCGAGGAAAAACCGAAGCGTGACCTGTGAACCGTTACAGCCCTAAGCTTTGGGCAAGGTTGTTGTGTCATAAGGTCTGTGTAGCAGACTCGCCTCCTAATCCCTGTTAAACAGCAGTTTCGCTGATGCTATGTGATGACATCAAAATCATGAGACAGAGAGGGGGGTCTCATTTCATTTGCCTGAAAGCATAACCTTTTGCCTTAATGTTCTGTTTAAAGGGGTAGGGGTAGGGCAAAGAAGAAAGGCCAAAGGGCTGAATAAAAATATTGAAATCAAAGTCACTTTTCTGCTTGAAGTGTCTCGTTGCACAAAAAGCTAGTTTTCTATGTTTGCTTGGTCAAAAGCAGGTATTTTTGCTGCAACTACCCAGTGTTCTACTGCAGATTGCTAAAGAATGGAAAACACAAAAAAAAATTCTGATGAAAGAGGAGAGTCTACACTGTCTTTTGGCAGTATCCATGTTTCTGTAGTCTGAGAACTCTGTGGGTCCTGAAAGATGAGCCAAAATGTTCCAAAACGCTGGCAGGATGGGGGCTCTCTGCTGTAATTATGGCTGGCAGCCAATGAGTTAAATACTTAGTCGATATAGTAAATATTGCACTTTTGTTCTATATTTACAAGCTGGCTTAAGTGTTGATGTAAGATTTTTCTCTCTGAAGACAAACAAACATGATTTGTATTTACTTTGGGGACTTCCCCTCTTTCAGCTCTTACTCTCACACTTCACTATCACAAAAAAATGCTTAACCCTAAACCCAGCCTCTATCCTAAATAAACTTTGACCCAGTCCCTACCTTCAAACCAAGTCTGAAGTCACCATAAGATGGTGTGCAGCCACATTTTCTCTCCCAACCAGCCGGAAAAAGCACCTTAACACACACAAACATGCTGATTTCACATTCTTACATTCTCTCTTTCACACACACACAGCTCCTGCCCACCCCCAGCCCCATTCCCACATCTCTAAACTAAGACAAGGATAATGGAGAGCTTGCATGACATATATCAAATATGTCTACACTCCATCAATCAAAGTAATGAGCTTGTGTTTCTTTGCAAATTGAAAAACCTCCTCCTTAATCACAAACTTTTGTTTTTCAACACTTTGCATGTGCAGATGTGGTTAAACAGTGATGGTGAATGTGCTGCACTTCCCCTTTTCACCACTAAATGTCTCTACATAGTAAATACACTCAGCTGAAGAGAGTTTTTTCAGTCAGTGCAACACAAACTGCAGCTTTCGCCATTACAAATTCATGTATGGAGAAAAATGATGAAAGTAATAAAACATCTGGTTTACAGAGTTTACAAACCACATTTCCAGAAAAGTTTTCTCACATCTTATATATCAAAGACTTGTTAAATTTTTGAGGAAAATGGTTTGTTTCTGTCACATATAAAGCCAGAAACAGGAAAGAGAGAAATATTTTCTGGAATCTGGACTTCATCCTTGGGGTGAAAGGTAACTTTTTCATTGATAGAGCATCCCTGCATCACAGAGTCAGGAATGCTCAGACGGCATTGTTGCATCCATGAGCTTTAGCCAGTTTCAGTTCGGTTGGCATCTGCATAGCTTGCATAGTGAAAGACGTATTTTAGAGAAAAAGGGCGGAAAAATATACTTTACCAGAAATACAGCTGTGATGGCTGCTCATTATAAGAGAATACACTCCTGAATAAACACAAAGAATGTCTGGTCCTTTTAAAGCAGAGGTGTCCAACTCTGGTCTGCAAGGGCCGCGATTATCATCAGGAAGTTGTTGGATCCATTTGATTTGATTGAGGTATGTTGGAGCAGGGAGACAGAAAACGGGAGACACCTCTGCTTTAAAGCAACACTGCATAATTCCCCAGCCTCAAAATTCCATTTCTGCCTCGTTTTGATGGCACACTGACATCGGAGCTGCCATTGTCCTGCAGCCTTCTCAGGGTGAGAAACTGTACCTCACAACTTTTGTTTCCAGCCAGAGCATCATGTCAAAGCTGTTTTTCTTTATGGCTGTGTGTCACACAAAATGAATATAAACATACCGGCAATTTTGAACGAGCACTCAGGCAAGAAACTGGACGGAGCAATATGAGAGGAGGTAAGGGAAAAAGACAGAAGGTGATGGACCAAGAGTTATAACAGGAGTCAACACAAGACTGACTTTTACTGGCTGGACAGAACTCAGGATGCAAGAGTGCAAGATGGGTGCTGAACTGGCCATTAGGTGGCACCACACTGTGGAAAATCTGCTAGGGTTCAGTATCATACCATATGTGCTGTATATCATCCTGTGGTGAGTCAGAATTGTTGTAAGGCTAATGGCATCCACCAGGGGGCAAAAGTATTAGATTGTATTGGGGCTGTCAAAGTTGACGTGTCGATAATGCGTTAACACAAATTCAACGCAAAGCGATGACGGTGTGCTGGTGTAATGTTACAGTGCGTGGACCAGTGAGGGTTTGACAAGGCTGCTGCTGCTGCTGTGTGACATGACCCACAACGGAGCGACAGAAAAAAAAGAAAAGAATGCTGGTTGAACTTTGTTTGCCATTACATAATTGTGTAAAATTAAAGCACACATCACATTATCTGTTGTTTCACAGTTAATTTAAAATCTACTGTGTTGGTTTTATTTGCTGTCCAACAGATAAAGAACCGTACATTACCATGCCTCAGAGAAATGGAGAAATACAAAATAGTTTCCTTTGTGACTTCCACAGACATTCATAAATGATCAATTCCTCATTATTTTAGTTTTAGTTGGTGTACAAATGTATGCTAAATATCTTGTTTTTAAAATGTGATTGGAAGGACATAACTGATTAGAGGAGGTGTCATAATGAAATAGAAGATAAATAAAAGAAATAAAAGGAAAAAAAACATGTGAGACCCCCTGACTTCTCAATGCCACCTTCAAGCAATGACTGATTAGTATTATGAATCAGATTATGCTACTGTGTAGGGGAAACACTGTTCTGTATCTGTCTTTTCTTTTCTCTTCTCTCTTCTATTCTTATTGTATTATAGAATTATCGGATCGGGACTTCGCATTCCACATATTGCAGCTTGTAAATGGACAGTGATGATTTAAAAGGATGTGCAACCAACGAGTAAAACAAATGCAAACATGTTAAGCAGTCAGGTTATGATGAGCCTTAAGAAACTGTTACATATTCAGAATATGTACTGTATATAAATGTGATACTCCTATAATATATAATATAAATACACTTTGTGGAAAAATGTGTAACACGAAAGCTTAGAACCTTTGTTCAAAACTTTAACCATATTTTCTGAAACCCAGATGAGTGACGCAAGCGCCAAGAACATTTTGGGCTATTCTCCATTTACATCAACTCAACTCAACTTTATTGTCAAATGTGCTACATGTTAGACATACAACACAGATGAAATTGCAGACCTCTCAAACCCACGGTGCATAATAAACTATAAGATAAAAATATTTTAAAAAAAATTTTTTTAAAAATATATAAAATATAGGAATCCATTCGGATAACTAGAAATCTAAACACGAAACTAAGTTTAAATACTAAAGAAAATTACAAATGGAAAATGTTACGGTAAAGTTTGGCGATGTAACATTACAGTGGGGGGGTCAGGAGGGGGCGAGTGGGGGCAGGGCAGGGAGGGAGTTGAGCGTCCTCACTGCCCGGTGGAAGAAGCTGTCTCTGAGCCTGCTGGTTCTGGCCCGGAGACTCTGCAGCCTCCTCCCCGAAGGCAGCAGGCTGAAGACACTGTGGGCGGGGTCACCTGCGATCCTGGTGGCTCTGCAGGTGAGGCGGGAGTGGTAAATGTCCAATAGAGAGGGGAGGGGGACACCGACAATCTTCCCAGCTGCTTTCACAGAGCGCTGCAGGGTCTTGCGGCAGGCTGCAGTGCAGGCTCCGTACCACACGGTGATGCTGCTGGTCAGGATGCTCTCCATGGTGCCCCTGTAGAAGGAGTGCATGATGGGGGATGGGACTCTTGCTCTCCTCAGTTTCCGCAGGAAGAACAGTCGCTGTTGGGCTTTCTTGGCCAGGGACGTGGTGTTGGTGTCCCAGGACAGGTCTTGGGAGATGTGGACACCCGGGAACTTGATGCTGCTCACCTGCTCCACCTCAGCCCCGTTGATGATCAGGGGAGCATGCTGGGCAGGCTCTCTCCTGAAGTCCACCATGATCTCCTTGCTCTTCTCCACGTTCAGATGGAGATGCTTGTCCTTGCACCACATGACCAGGCGGCTCACCTCACTCCTGTAGTTTGTCTCATCGTTGTTGTCGATGAGACCCACCACGGTCGTGTCGTCTCCAAACTTAATGAAGAGGTTGGAGCTGGATGTTGGAGTGCAGTCATGGGTCAGCAGAGTGAAGAGGAGGGGGCTCAGCACGCATCCTTGGGGGGCCCCCATGTTCAGCATGATGGTGCTGGAGGTGTTGCTGCCGACCCGAACTGCCTGTGGTCTCCCCGTCAGGAAGTCCAGCCGCCAGTTCAGAGGGAGGTGTCGAGTCCCAGCTGGACCAGTTTGACGATGAGCTGCTGGGGGATGATAGTGTTGAATGCTGAGCTGAAGTCAATGAACAGCATTCTGACGTGTGAGTCCTTGGTCTCCAGGTGGGTGAGGGCTGAGTGGAGGGCGGTGGAGATGGCATCATTGGTCGGGCGGTTGGACTGATATGCAAACTGGTAGGGGTCCAGATGGGGGGGGGGGGCAGACCTGATGTGGTGCATGACTAGCCGTTCGAAGCACTTCATGATGATGGGGGTGAGTGCGACGGGGTAGTAGTCATTGTGGCATGTGAGGGCCGACTTTTTCGGTACCGGGATGATGGTGGTGGCTTTGAGGCACATCGGGACGACAGCTTGTCTCAGCGAGATGTTAAAGATGTCAGTGAAGACATGCGACCAGGAATCTCGTCGGGACCGGGGGCTTTCCTGGCGTTGATCCTCCTGAGTGTTCTCCTCACGCTGTCCGAAGACACTGACAGCACCTGGTTGTCGGAGTGTGGAGGGATCGTCTTTGCTGGGGTGCTGTTGTCTGCCTCAAAGCGAGCAAAGAAGTTGTTCAGCTGGTTCAGCAGAGAGTGGGAGTTGTCATAGGTCTGCGAGAGGGGCTTGTAGTCCGTGATGGTCTGGATGCCCCGCCACAGGTTCCTGGAGTCTCTGCTGTCCCTGAAGAGGTCGGCTATCCTCCTGGAGTGCTGTCTCTTGGCCTCTCTGATCCCCCGTGACAGATTGGCCCTGGCTGTCCTCAGGCCCGCCTCGTCCCCAGCCCTGAAGGCAGTGCTCCGAGCCTTCAGGAGCCTGTGGACCTCCCCTGTCAACCAGGGTTTCTGATTGGCCTGGATGGAGATGCTTCTGGAGACCGTGACATCATCCATGCACTTCCTCATGTACGCTGTGTCGGTCTCGGTGTACTCCTGGAGGTCTCTGATGTCATTGTAAGTGGCTGCATGTCTGAAAATGCTCCAGTCGGTGGTAGAGAAACAGGCCTGGAGAGCCTCTGATGAGCATAATAGCTGAGTGGTCTGAAGCTCCAAGGTGGGGAAGGGAGAGGGCTTTGTAGGCTCCCTTCTGAGTGGTGTAAACATTGTCCAAGATGTTGTTACCTCTTGTGGGAAAGTTAACATGTCCATGTAGTTGTGGAAACACACTCTTGGGGTCGGCATGGTTGAAGTCCCCAGCCAGGATGAGGAAAGCATCAGGGTGGGCTGTTAGCTGTTCGCTGATGTGCTGGTGAAGCTCATTCAGTGCCTCACTCCTGTTGTTGGCGGAGCTGGGAGGAATGCAAACAAAATAGCAGTGTATTCCCTGGGCAGGTAGAATGGCCGGCACCTGATAATCATTAACTCCCCCAGTGGTGAACAGTATCTGCAAACCACCACAGCGTCGCGACACCAGGCATCACTGATGTAAACACACAGTCCTCCGCCGCGAGTCTTCCCCTTCCTCGACGAGCACTCTGTCCGCCCGGAAGCATGTTAGCCATTCTAGCTGGATAGCATGATCGGGTACGCTGTTGTTGAGCCAGGTTTCCACAAGCACAAGTGCGCAGCACTCACCCACAGACTTGTAAAGAGTTCGGAGTAGACGGATGTGGTCCAGTTTGTTGTCCAGTGAACGTACGTTGGCCAGGGTAATGGACAGGATAGCTGGCCGATGTGGTTTAGCACTAATCTAGCTTGGATACCTCCGCGCTTCCCCCTCTTCTGCCTCCTGAGTTTCCAGCCGTGGGGCCTCCTCTGCGGGCTGGGTGCAGGCTTGGAGGTCGAGGCTTGAGCGGGGCTCCGCAGCAAACTGTAGGCCAGTAGCTGTTACATGATGTGTATTTGCAACACGTGTAAGCGAACATGTCCTCCTTATGCATACTACAGTGTGTGCTTCTCTGTACAGACACACAGTGATTTGTGTGTGCGAGCCTGCTTTCATACAACAACGACCAGGAGAGAGATGGCCCCCTTAAGACCAGTCAATGAGAGACGGACGTGCAGACAGACGCAGCTAGCGAGACCGGCGATCAATAGTAATCATGAGGTGGTGTGGCGTTAACAGCAGATGACACATCGCTCAGGCTTTCCACTGTGCTGCGCCTTGACACAAAGCAGCACAAAGCCATAATTCCTTGTAGGCTCAGATCAATAGATGTACATTTACTCAAACATCAGGCACATAGTGAAATTATTTTGGGGGGTATTTTTGCCTTTATTTGATGGCTCATTACTCTCCGGATTCCAGACTAACTTTTTAGATCCCAAGGGCCAGCAACTCAAAGCTGTTTCAGCTTGAATGGCCGTCCCTTCACCCAATACTTTGATTCTTTGAACAAATCGACATAAGAATGAAACAGGCTTTCTCTGGCCTCATTAATGGTGCCCCCAGGGCAAAGGCTACAAAGCTCGACCACTGCATTAATATGATGTCAAGTTAAATGGACACGTGAAGAATGGACATGGCAGATGCCCATAATAAATTCCTAAAGGTAAGGAAAGGAAGTAGGCCGAGGGTGAGAGGAGCAAAGGTGAGATTGCAAAGATAATAGCAACAGTGCTAGAAATCAACAATAGGCTCTGGGCAAAAGCATACTCTAGAAGCCATGACTGATCCAAAAGACTGCCTAAATCAGAGGGCTGCATGTTGGTGACCAGACCCAGAACCCACCATGTATGGACCCCTGACCAAGAGCAAATAAAAAGGTATATGGGATGATATCTGATGGGGTGCCTTCATTCTAATTTGCACAACTTTTGCACCCTTTACGGTAGAGGTAAGGAAGCAAGTAGAGAGAACGGAGACAAGTAGTGTTTCCCTGACACTGATTCAGTTGGTGGTGGCCCACCTCGGCTATGTTGGCAGTGCCACATCTTCAAAATGCTGAAAACGAAATAGCTTCACATGGACAATGTCAACATTTTTGAACTGAAGCAGTATTGACGTCTCCAGCAGGGCAACATGGAAGGATATGCTGCTGTCAGACATCTGCTCTGCATATGAACCCAGCATGCAGAAAGGTGGGGCCTGACACGCACCTGGTGTGAACTGGAACACCACGGAGGTTTGGAGGAAACCGCTGCGCCAACACATTCTCACTCCCAACTCGTCATCTGTTGACATTTGGGCAGGGTCCCTGTCTACGTGCGGGGTATACCAATCTCGTACATATGTGACGCAGCAGGTCTCTCATTGAATGTTATGGAAATCCCTAATCGGTGGTATTTGACGACATGAGAGCATAAAAGAGGAACCTTTTCCGGTGATTTTGATCACCCCTGGTGGCGGCCTCTCCTCTAATCTCTGATATAAAGGCCGTCAAAGCCTGAAAAAACACCTGATTACGTTTAGTTTTGTTTTCTTTTGTTCAGACAAAAGGTGTATGAAAGTTGTTTCATTTACCTTGACATGTTTCGACTGTCATCTGCAGTCTTCTTCAGGAGCGTCAGCTGATCGCTGTGACGTGTCCTTATGTGATGTTCCTGGGCGTGATCGGTCAGGTTGACCATGCCCCGCCCCGCCAGCCTTTCTGGTCTGTGGAGGAAAGCATCCCAGGTGTGGGAGGGCATGAAAGCACCCTCATCCCGGTTCATGGTGGCCTTGTCCTGTTTCCTGATTTCAATGGCCTCTTTGATCACAAAGGCCACAGACTGCTCTCCTCCACAGACCACCGGCTGGTGGGGCGTGGTCAATCTGACAGATCTGTCAGGTTGGCCACGCCCGGGAACATCACATAAGGACACGTCACAGCGATCAGCTGATGCTTCTGAGGAAGACTGCAGATGACAGTAGAAACATGTCAAGGTAAATTAAACAACTTTCATACACCTTTTGTCTGAACAAAAGAAAACAAAACTAAGTTTGAACTACTGGAGACATAATGAACCTAGTGGAGTTACACCTGATTAGGATACGACAGTGTGCATTTATTATGTCACCTGTTTGAATTCGGTGTATTTATGTTCACTGAGGAATGCGCACGTATATGACATGAATAAAGTTACTGCCAGCCACCGCAACACTGTTTATCCCTTCCTTCCGGCTGGTTGTTAATAGCGTCCTTAGCAACCACCATAGCAACAATCACAAAACCTGGAAAAAATACAACAACACAAAAAAACCTGTGGATCGTTTACATGAAACGAATGGATATTATGGAAACAAAGTGTAGATTTGAAGCTAGAAAAGTTATCAGAACAAAGCTGAAGCCGCAATCTATCTTGAAAAATATAAATTTCTACTGAAGATTGAAGGGACATCCGCCATTTTCTTTTGGTCACACCTGGGGGGAACTTGGCAGTCACGTAACCACCACTAGGAGTCACTTTTGGACGCTTTTTAAGTCAAAACATAAGGGATTTCCATAAAATTCAATGAGAGACCCGCTGCGTCACATATGTACGAGATGGGTATGCCCCCCCGTGCGTAGTCAGGTGACGCAGAGGGAGCCTGCCCAAGTGTCAACAGATGACGAGTTGGGAGAGAGAATGTGTTGTCTGCGCATATGGACCTGATGTGAACTGGCCATTAGGCTTTGAAGAAATCTTGAACTTCATAAATAAGGAGGATAAAGTGTTTTTTAAGTGGATTTGGTTCACGATTAGATCAAACCACTGGCCCAAATCAGCTTTGCTCAATGAGATAATGCCAAATATGGGTTCTTCATATGCCATGAGTTGTAACTTAGCTGTTTAGAAAATTAACACATTTACTTCACAGATTAATCTCCCTGTATTGGCTCATTCATTTTGACAGCCCTAAAATCTTATTTATCTCATTTGATTTACAATGATCTGGCAACCTCTGAAATTATCTTGGGACCCCCAGTTTGGGAAAGGCTGGAGTAGGCTGTCTCCTACACAATGCGTTGATATTAGTTGTGGATTTGTTCCACCACACCAACAGTACAGCCAGATGTCCAAAATGACAAGGACAAGAACAAAAATATCCAATTTCCTACTTGTCAAGACTCCTAAACCAGCATTTCTAAATATCATGTCATTACGTTCATTGTTTACCTCTGTTTTTTATAATAATGTTAGTTTTAATGCACTTTTTATCCTTTGTAAAGCCATGTAATTCAGTTTTCAACAGCCAAAAAAGCATAAAAAATTTGAACTGAAAATTATTTTCTCTCGTTGCAAATTTGTGATTTATTTGCAGCTTAACTCAAGGCTTTACACAAGTACTCGCAATTAAAAATCTTAATCGACTGACAGCCCTACATTTATACGTAGCCCTATGTAGTTCATTTTTCAATTTTTGTTTATTTTTGTTTTCTCATGACAAAAATTTCCTGCTAAAAATAATAGGATATCTTTCTAGAATTTTTTTTTTCCACACAGAATGTCGCAGCATATACCCAACAATATGGCACAACTATAACACCATACATCATCACCTATCAAAGCCTCACAAGTTTAGGTTAAATAATTATTTTCTTCTCTAAACAAACAAAGTTAAAATAAATAAATGACCCAGTTTGGCCATATTCACCATATGTGTGTGTGGAAACAACGTGAGTTTGATTACCTTCTTTCATTATTTTAATCACAAAGCTTATGTATTAGTATTAAGCAAAGGATAAATCTTCACATCTACATTCTCTTCCTGTACTTTTAAGACCTTTAACAACATTTTCGTGAACAGGCGTCTTCTCTGCCTTTTGCTAAACAGCTCGGACAGACAACAGAATGTGTTTTTAAAAGCAACTTTATGTCACTAATTAAGAGCACCAGTGGTCTGAAAACACCAGTATGCCTAGATGAAGCAGTTCTGCCAATAATTCTGAATCATAATTGCTCTAAAAACAGCAATCCGCTTGTGAAGAGCAGTCTAAGTTACAGCCACATAAAACTAACACCCCCATCCCCCCTACCTCCACCACACACATGCCTCCTCCAGAAATACAGTCCTTACATTAGAAAGATGACAGGTACTGAAGCGGATGAGCAAGACACGCAACATTCCTCTCGTTTCCCATTAGAAAAAGAGTCAAAACTTGGAAAGACGTCCTTTTCATGAGGAAAGCTTGGCTTGTTTACAACATACTCTCTTATCACTAGAGCTCTGCCATCACCACTAAAGATAATGAGCCCGGAATATTGTTCTACCGCATGCCAAGCTAAATGCACCACACAGAATATCCCTGTTCCTACTGACTCTCTTCATCTATGATCCCATCTACTTACGCAAACCACAAAACCTCCCTTATAACAGTTCAGCACCAAATATATATGTCACCAAACAAGATAATGCTAAAGTATTAAGTTTCCATGTTTTAATTTTGCCTCATGAAATGAGATAAAAGTTAAGTAAAGCCTTAACAAACATAATCTTGTGTGTTTAATGTTGCTTACTTGCAGAACTAGTCAGCCAAAATAATTTACAAACTATTTGCCAGAATAGTGCTAAATGAGGATAGCTACAGGAAATTCCTGTCATAAAGATGGCAGTCAAGAAAAATAAGTCATCCTCAGCCCACATGACAGAAACTGAAAATAGTGGTTGTAAAATACAGTGTGAGGCAGAAGTGAAAACTTAAATTAAAATAATTTGTTAATTAAACTAAGGAAGATTCTGCCATATATCTTTTTTTTCTTTTTTTTCTTCTTTTACTTGTCCTGTCCAGCATCAAAGCAAGCAGAATGGAAATCTGATTACTTTATTTTGTTGAACAGTTTTTCTTTACCAAACGGAGCTTTATGAATATAAGGCTCCCCTTGATATCCTGTTTATTCATTTTATTTCTTTAATTAAACATTTGTCTATAACAGCATTCCATATCATACTGCTGGGCCTGACAAGGGAGAAATGAAAGTTAACAGAGGTAATGATAGAAAGTGGAACAGAGAGAAAGGAGTAAGGAAGAGGAAGAGAGAGAGGAGAGAAAACATGAATCCACTGCCATATATCTTTACATTTAACCTGGCTTGTATCGCAAGGATCTAATTATTGTTGTCAACATTTATTTAATTAGGAGTGTATCCTTTTGATTGACAGGAGACAGATCGGCAGTCGGTGCTAGCGCCGGTGGCTAGTGGCTAGCTCCCTGCTTGCTCCTTAGAAGGCCTCAGCCAGCAGCAGAATAGCACAACGGTGGTTTTTAGCCAGCTAACAGCGTGCCTTAGCTTAGCCCGCCTATCTCTGTTAGCTTGGTTAGCTCTTAGCTACAGGTAGCTCAGAGTTTGTTGGGTGTCAGGAACTGGCCCAACACTCTCTGCCCCCTTTATTATTTTCTCGGGAGTGACAGGACGAACAAAGCTGCTAAGATGACAGCAGAGCCTCAGTTCAGCTCTTCAGAAAGCCACAGGTGGCGCCGCTGAGGGTTTGTCCAATAATAAACAGCTCATAATTACAACCACTGGAAGAACTGTGACTGGAAGACAAGCATGCTCAGTCAGGCCACATCTCAGTAAATAAAGGTGAAGGATAGAAACTACTATTGCAACTGTTTAATTTCTATAGGACTGCCATGAAAATAGACCTCTGTGAAAAGAAAGTACACTGACTGGTTAACATGCTTGTTAGTATTCAAAGAGACAAAGTTCTTAAAACTAGGGGTGGGACACCGTACCGTCTTCTTCCGCTTATCTGGGATCGGGTCGCGGGGGCAGCTGCCTAAGCAGGGAAGTCCAGACTTCCCTCACCCTGGCCACAGCCGCTAGCTCATCCGGGGGGATCCCGAGGCGTTCCCAGGCCAGCCGGGAGACGTAGTCCCTCCAGCGTGTCCTGGGCCTCCCCTGGGGTCTGGTCCCGGTGGGACGTGCCTGGAACACCTCACCAGGGAGGCGTCCAGGAGGCATCCTGACCAGGTGCCCGAGCCACCTCATCTGGCTCCTCTATACGGAGGAGCAGCGGCTCTATTTTGAGTTCCTCCCGGATGCCCTATCTCTAAGGGAGAGCCCGGCCACCCTGCGGAGGAAACTCATTGCGGCTGCTTGATTTCGTTCTTTTGGTCATGACCCACAGCTCATGGCCATAGGTGAGGGTAGGAACGTAGATGGACCGGTAAATCGAGAGCTTCGCCTTCTGGCTCAGCTCCTTCTTCACCACGACGGACCGATGCAGAGTCCTCATCACTGCAGACGTCGCACCAATCCATCTGTCCATCTCCCGCTCCATTCTTCCCTCACTCGAGAACAAGACCCCGAGATACTCCTCTACGTGGGGCAAGACCTCGCTCCCGACCCAGATAGGACACTCCACCCTTTTCCGGGTGAGGACCATGGTCTCGGATTTGGAGGTGCTGATTTTCATCCTGGCCGCTTCACACTCGGCTGCAAATTGGTCCAGCGAGAGCCGGACATCACGGCCCGATGATGGTAACAGGATCTGCGAACAGCAGAGACCCGATCCTGAGGCCACCAAAGCGGATCCCCTCAACACCTAGAAATCCTGCCCATAAAGGTTATGAACAGGATTGGTGGCAAAGGGCAGCCTTGGTGGAGTCCAACTCTCATCGGGAATGGATTTGACCTACAGCCGGAAATGCGGACCAAGCTCTGGCCCTGGTCATACAGGGACTGGACAGCTCGAACAAGGGACTCCGGCACCTCGTACCCCCCACAGGAATCCCTGGGGGACATGATCGAACGCCTTCTCCAAGTCCACAAAGCACATGTAGACTGGTTGGGCGAACTCCCATGCCTCCTCCAGGATCCTGAAGAGGGTGTAGAGCTGGTCCACTGTTCCACGACCAGGACGAAAACCACACTGCTCCTCCTCAATCCGCGTTGGACTATGCGACGGACCCTCCTCTCCAGGAACCCCGAATAGACCTTACCAGGGAGGCTGAGAAGTGTGATCCCCTTGAAGTTGGAACACAACCTCTGATCCCCCTTTTTGAAAAGGGGGACCACCACCCCAGTCTGCCAGTCCAGAGGTACTGCCCCCGATGTCCACGCGATGCTGCAGAAACGTGTCAGCCAAGACAGCCCCACAGCATCCAGAGCCTTAAGAAACTCCGGACGGATCTCATCCACCGAGGAGCTTTTTGACTACCTCTGCGACCTTAGCCCTGGTGACAGAATCGTCCACCCCTGAGTCCCTAAATTCTGCTTCCTCCTCGGAAGACGTGTTGGTGGGATTGAGGAGGTCTTCGAAGTATTCCTTCCACTGACCCACGACATCCCGAGTCGAGGTCAGCAGCCCACCATCCCCACTGTACACAGTGTTGACGGTGCACTGCTTCCCCCTCCTGAGCCGCCGGATGGTGGACCAGAAACGCCTCGAAGCCGTTCGGAAGTCGTTCTCCATGGCCTCACTGAATCCCTCCCATGTCTGAGTTTTTGCCTCAGCGACCGCCAGAGCCGCGCTCTGCTTGGCCTGCCGATACCTGTCAGCTGCCTCAGGAGTCCCACAGGCCAGGAAGGCCCGGTAGGACTCCTTCTTCAGCTTGAAGGCATCCCTCACCGCTGGTGTCCACCAGCGAGTTCGGGGGTTACCGCCACAACAGGCACCGACAACCTTACAGCAACAGCTCCGGCTAGCAGCCTCAGCAATAGAGGCGCGGAACATAGCCCATTACGACTCAATGTCCCCCACCTCCCTCGGAACATGGTTGAAGCTCTCCCGGAGGTGGGAGTTAAAGCTCTCCCTAACAGGGGACTCAGCCAGACATTCCCAGCAGACCCTCAGGACACGTTTGGGCCTGCCAGGTCTGACCGGCATCCTCCCCCACCATCTTAGCCCACTCACCACCAGGTGGTGATCAGTGGACAGCTCTGCCCCTCTCATCACCCGAGTGTCAAGGATAAGGGGCCGCAAGTCTGATGACACGACTACGAAGTCTATCATTGAGCTGTGGCCTAAGGTGTCCTGATGCCAGGTGTAAATGTGGACACTCTTATGCCTGAACATGGTGTTCGTTATGGACAATCCATGACGAGCACAGAAGTCCAACAACAAAACACCACTCAGGTTCAGATCAGGGGGACGGTTCCTCCCAATCATCCTCTAGGTCTCACTGTCATTGTCCACATGAGCATTTAAGTCCCCCAGCAGAACGATGGAGTCCCCGGAAGGCGTGCTTTCCAACACGCCGTCCAAGGACTCCAGAAAGGGTGGGTACTCTGAACTGCTGTTCGGTGCGTAGGCACAAAAACAGTCAGGACCCATTCCCCCAGGCGGAGGGAGGCTACCCTCTCGTCCCCCGGAGTGAACCCCAATGTACAGGTGCCAGGCCAGGGGGCAATGAGTTTGCCCACACCTGCTCACCGCCTCTCACCAGGAGCAACTCCAGACTGGAACAAGGTCCAGCCCCTCTCGAGGATGATGTTTCCAGAGCCCGAGCTGTGCGTCGAGGTGAGTCCAACTATATCTAGTCGGAACTGCTCGACCTCACGCACCAGCTCAGGCTCCTTTCCAACCAGAGAGGTGACATTCCACGTCCCTAGAGCTAGCCTCTGTAGCCGGGGATCAGACCGCCAGGGTCTCCCCCGCCCCCCGCCAAACTCACCCTGCACCCAACCCCTATGGCCCCTCTCGCGGGTGGTGGGTCCACAAGAAGGGGGGCCCATGTCATCCTTTCGGGCTGAGCCTGACAGGGCCCTATGAGCAAAAGCTCAGCCACCAGGTGCTCGCCTCTGTGCCCCACAGTTTTAAAAATTAAACTGATTATTTACAAGCTTTGTAATTAATCAATCACAAAAATTGCCCCAAAAATGCAACATTTTCTTCACTGAATCTGAATCAAATAGTAGACACAAACATTAATACTGTAAACTCAAGCTCTACTAGTGTCTAACTTAATGCATTTAATTGTATTTCAACTGAAATTGTAGAAATTGTAGAAAAAGAATAAAAGAATATTCTAATGCAAACTGCAATTAAATGCGTTAATTTTTCAATGTGTTTATTTCTTGGGTAATTGATTAAGTGAAATTAACATGCTAAAGTCCCCCCCAATTAAAACTAATATTTTAAATTATGTCTGCAAGAATCTATTAGAAGGAATTAATTTGTGAAAGGGGTGCCAGAATTGGGCATCAAAGGCCCGCTTCAACAGTCCATTTAAATTTAGAAGAAGCAACAGCACAAATATAACACAGGGATCCACCATAGGTGTTGATCGGCTTTTTGTGGAGTCACTCCACAGTACCCAAGAAAAAAGCAGATCAACCAGCTTTTTCTCAGAGCCGCTGGGATCCAAGTGTGCACGTACAGAATGACATGAAAGGCTTCATCGTTTTTGAAAGATTCTTGCTCCTGTTTACACTGTCCGAACTCGCCTTGGGCTTTTACCATGTGAACGAAAGGCCAGAATGCAACAAAACACTTCAATCAATCAATCAAACTTTATTTATATAGCACTTTTCATACAAATAAAATGCAACTCAAAGTGCTTAACAAAAACAAAGGCAATAAAAACATAAAACCCTCGTCCCTCCCACCCCCACAAAGAGACCAACATACCTAGGCACACATGCATGCACACACACACACACACACACACACACACACACACACACACACACACACAGAGCACCCAGCCAAAATAAAAAAGTCTAATACAGTAACAGGTACGGTAACATGGCAAAGCACTCAACAACTGCATTTCAACTTTGAACTTTGAGTTTGGAGTGGGGAGGAAAAAAGCAGGACCACGATGGACCAGGACCAGGACCACTATGTGAGGCCTTATTACTGTAGTCATTCCCTGAAAAATTAATTGAATCCATGTCAAAAAGTAAATCAAACCCAGCCTGCTGTCCAGCTATATGAGATACATAAGGCCTCTACTCTGCCAGAAGCTTTCACTTCCGAGCCAGTTATTGTTGCAGCAAGCTTTAGGAAGGGAGTGAGGCTGCTGCTGTATTCAGCACAACAAAGCTCTCTGTTCAGCTTTGACGCTCAAACTCAGCCAAGATTCATCAAAGTGGCCGTTTGGCAGCTGCCCTTAGGTAAGGCAGCCAAGGCCAGGTGAGGTTCTAGACCTGACACAATTACACAAGCAGAGGGAGGTGTTAAAGGCATGTCCGACGGGTACTCTTCTCTAGTAGTCGAGTTGTAAAAAAGTTTCAGGTGGCAATGGAAAAACTCACTGCAGATTCTCTTTAATCTACCTTGAACATAAGAATCAGCTAACATCTTCACTTATTTTTGTTGCCTGACAAGTCCTATTTAGTGAAAACAATATAACCACATGAAGCAGGGGGAAGATGGGATTTTTAACTGGGGGAGACCAGATTTTAACTCAATAAGCTATTTTTGTGTAATTTGGGCTAAAATCGGCACTCAAGCAGTTTGTGATGATCTCTGAGCCAAAGGATTTGACTAAAAAGCCACAAGAGAACTCTGAAGCAAAATCACTGATTAACAATAAACATCGTTGGGGGGGGGGGGCGTGACACAAATGGCGGAGTAGCAGCTTGTTGTCTGTGCTCCCGCAGCTCGTTATCTTTTTGGTCCTTTTTCCCAGAGAAGGTGAAGTCACGGTGAGCGTGCGTCATAGTTTACAAATAGCAGGATGCCTGGAACTCAGAAGAAGCTCAACCTTGTTGCGAAGTCCAACAAAACGGCAGAAGATGAATCGCCCCGACGTGTCCAAGCTAGCTTGGCAGACGACACGATGCCACTACTGAACCAAGCTGCCGTCGACAGCTTGGTGGAAAGAATCTCTGCTGAGGTGCTTAAAGGAGTCGAAGCTTCCTTCGACAAAAAGATTGATCCGGTTCTGAAGAAACTCGAGGTCTGCTCTTCTAAGATTGCCACACTGGATACACGGATCACAGAGGCAGAAAGCCGCATTACAAGTTCCGAGGACGCTGCAGCTACTTACATTACCAAATTCTCAGAAGTAGAGACCAAGCTGGACGCGGCGTTAGAAAAGATTGACGACCTGGAGAACAGAGGACCAATATACATGTTGTCGGGCTTCCCGAAGGCAGCGAAGGCACAAATCCTGTAGGTTTCTTCAAAACCTGGTTGCCGGAGCTACTGAAGATTAGCTTTAAGGGGGGGAAGGGCGGCGCCCCGGCCCCTCCCACCCCCCTCCGGCGCCCCCGTCACTAAGATAGAAGCCCCTTCCCCCATATTTTTTTTTTTTTCCGTGTTGTGGAATTCACCGTAGAACAGGAAAAAAAGGATCCCTTCGCCATGCTGTATCCAGCCGTGCTCAGGGTTAAACATAACGGCCAAGAAACGTTTTTTTAAACACCCTAAAGAGGTGTCTGCCTTTTTGGAGAAAGAGTCGAGCCGTTGAGGTCCTCCTCCTGTGATCCCCGCTGTCTGAAACAGCGTCACACCATGGACACGTCCATGTCCATGGACACCATGGACATGGACAGCTAAGGAGATCCACCAAAAATGTCAGGTTTGACTGTTACTGGGGCGAGAAACAAACTTTATCATTTAGTTATATAACTGTTAAAGTAACATCTTGTCTTTTTGTTTCTCTCCCTTTGTTCAGCTGAGATTTGCTGTGTTATCATACATGCTTGCTTGGCTTCAGTAGTTACGTAGTGACTAAATCTTATAACTTACGTTTTTATTCTCTCTCTCCTCCTGCCTATCCACTTTTTGACTTAATCTTTTTTTTTTTCTTTCAAGAGCTGCGGGCCAGCAGTCGAGTTTTGTTGCAAAAAGTTGTTGATTTAAAAGGAGTTTTATAGCTGGTCAAGCATCTTCCTCTATTTGATTAGAGAAGTTAGCTTACACCCTGATGGGTGTAACAGACCAAAGTCTGTCCCCAATTGCTACCCATCATCTTTGTTTGTGGTTCCTTGTACATAGTTTTGTTCTCAATGTTAGCAAAGCCATGTTGTTATTTTCCTTTTTTATTTCTTTTTTTTGTGTGTGTGTTTTTTTCTCTCAGCCAAATTTCAGAGAGCATTTGTTGTTTACAGTATTCCTATGCTTGTGTAGTTGGAATCACTTTCCTCTTGTATAATGGCTAGTGACAGGCCTGCATTAAAAGTGTGCAGCTAGAATGTGGGGGGGGATACACAATCCTATTAAAAGGAAAAAGATTCTAAGCTTTTTAAAAAAGTAGCATGTTCATATTGCCCTTTTACAAGAAACCCACCTCTCTGCGGCTGAACACCTAAAGCTGGGGCGTGACTGGGTTGGGCAGGTGTTTGGTTCATCCTTCACTAGCAAGAGCAGAGGTGTTGCCATTTTAATAAATAAGCATCTGCCTTTGACTGACGTCAGCACCATTTCTGACAAATCTGGTAGATATGTAATGTTAAAGGGTCATCTTCACGGCCAGCTGGTGTCTTTTCTGAATATCTATTTCCCCCAGTACAATGTAATGATTTTATCTCAGATGTTTTCTCCTTATTTTCTGACTGGATTGGTGAAAATACAGTCATAGCTAGTGATTTTAATTGTTATTTCTCCTCAGCAATAGACAAATCACCTCCAGTAAAAAAATCCAATGTCTAGTAGAGCTAGGGCCATATTGGATACCTGCAGTGAACTTGAACTAGTGGACACCTGGCGAGTTTTACATCCTGATGACAAATCATTTACATTTTACTCTGGTGTACATAAGACTTCCAGTAGAATTGACTTTATCCTCACCCCTAAAATATCATTAAGCAAGGTTAAGAGCTGCACTGTTGGAGATATAATTATATCAGACCACGCACCTATCTATATAGCCTTAAATAATGTGAACCCTGTGTGTCAAAACCGACCTTGAAGATACAGCACCTTTTTAAATCATGACCCCAACTATGATAAATATTTGAAAGTACAATTAAACAATTTTTTAAAAGTGAATAAGACTCCTGATGTTTCCCCTAGGCTGTTGTGGGACACCATGAAGGCCTATGTTCGTGGCCTGATCATATCCTATACCGCTAGACTCCAAAAGAACAGAGCAGAGGAAACCTGAGCTGGAATTGCATGAACTCCAGACTAAATATGACCTGTCTCCATCAGAAGAACTAAGAAATGAGATTCAAATTACCAGGACAGCCTTAGAAGGTTTACTTACAAAAAAGGCAGAAAAATCCATTTTTTTTCATGAGGCAAAGGATGTATGAATTTGCCAACAAACCTAATCGTTATATGGCCAGCCTTTATCGAAATAGAGCCCCAGCCCAGAATATCTCACATGTAAAGGACTCATATGGTGTATATAATTATGATAATAAAATAATTAATGACACTTTCAAATAATTTTATAAGCAATTGTATACATCACAGTTCAACCCATCCTCAAAACAGGACATGTTAGATTTTTTTTCAAAAGTCGACTTACCAAAGATAACAGATGAGCAAAGAAGTGTGCTGTGCAAACCGATTACTTTAAGTGAAATTAAGAATTGTATTCAATTACTTCCCAATAACAAAGCCCCGGGTCCGGATGGATTTAATGCAGAATTTTATAAAAAGTTTAACACTGTCCTGGTCAATCCTCTATTTGAAATGCTGCAGTCCTCATTTGTGACAGGGGCTCTCCCTCCATCTCTGATAGAGGCTAATATTTCCTTGATATTAAAAAAGGGGAAGCCGCCTGAAGAGTGTTCCTCATATAGGCCTATATCCGTCTTAAATTTAGATTTGAAGCTTCTCGCCAAGGTCTTAGCCTCACGTTTGGAAAATGTTCTCCCCTCAGTCATTTCTAGCGACCAGACTGGCTTTATCCGTGGAAGATGTTCTTCACACAATGTGAGACGCCTGCTTCATATCATTCAACATTCTTCATTGTACAGCTCGGATGCCCTTGTTATTTCTCTGGATGCAGAGAAAGCGTTCGATCGCCTGGAGTGGCGTTATCTGTTCTTTACGCTCCAAAAATTTGGCTTAGGGGATGCATTTATAAAATGGATCCAAATTTTGTACAAGTCGCCCCTCTCTGCTGTGATAAGAAATGGTCTCAGATCAAGTAACTTTACGATTGAGCGTGGTACTAGGCAGGGCTGCCCGTTGAGCCCACTGTTGTTTGCACTAGCTATGGAGCCTTTAGCTGCCAGTATTAAACAAGACACTAGTATCAGAGGAATTTTTTTGAATAATCGTCAGCATAAAATTTTGTTATATGCCGATGACGTTTTGATTTTTGTGAGCTCCCCTGCTCAGTCCATTTTAAAACTGACTGAGTTAATTAATAATTACGGTTCTTTTTCTGGTTATAAGATCAATTTTTCTAAAAGTGAGGCCATGCCTCTGCGTCATTCCCAAACTCTCAGATCCAAATATTCACAACCCTTTCGCGTCTTCAACGTTCTCATATCTTACCACCATAATTTTATATAATAAATTTCCTCTCCTTCACTAACACCTTAGTGTGGCCGCCCTTATCTCTCCTTACTTTCACTTTCAAATTATATTCTCCCACACTTCCATATTTCTTAACCCCACAACCCCCACCACCACTCAACCACCCACGGCCAGGACGCCAATATTTAACCCCTTCTCATGGCTCCATCACCACAAAATACTTTTGGGAGTACCTAACAGGCCAACAACCTTTCTTTTGGCTTTTGCTAACTATTGAATCAACCTAACCTCATAATCGCCACCTGACACCTGGCTTCACAGCCCAACTTCATTATCATCTCCACCTGCTCCACTCTCTTCGCGCCTACTTATTATTCCTGTCATAGCCTCACATTCTCATCTCACCGGGCCCATGCTCTTCCCTCGCCAAGTCTCATCATTCCCATCTCACCCTCCAATATAAACTCAAACAACCCAAATAAACCCCCGGCAACAACACCACCTTTTATTATTTTGGTATTTCCCCACTCTCTCTGCACAAACCAGTTTTTAGGGGTTTCTTGGACTCTAATAGTAGACCTAGTTTAAATCGGTTTGACTTATCACACCTCAATTCATTAGGAATTTGGGAAACAGAAGAAAATAAATAATATACAAGACCAAGCACAAAAAACACCACTACAAATAACCGTTATTTATTTAAAATAGCAAGTCACTATTACCCCAAAACAAGGGACAGCCATTCATTCAAAGCTTATTTGGATCCTGGTTACCCACATGAAACAGAAAAACTGTCGGCTTCTCGGCTCTAAGGATTCATTCATCAGACAGACAATAAAGTCATGAGCCTTCTTTCTTTTTCTTTTCTTTTTTTGCACCTCGGGTGGATCTCTGCCCCCTTGCAGCCTCATTCTGGGCTTTGCAGCACATATGAGCAAATTATGCTATGTATAAGAACTGTCCATTTTACGGTTAAAAAAACCAAACAGCTATCGTCCCGTGTGTGATGGTGGCAGAGCCTCACACATCCTCCACTCCACAAACAGGTTAAACACCGCAACAGTGTGGAAAATCCCTCTTAGGAGAGAAAGCGATATTGGAAAGGAACATCAACCTCATGGGGAGACCACACGTCCAAACCGCGTTAACTTATTTATTTTGGACACCTGTCCCCCCTACAGTTGTAATTTTTAAGATGGGATGCCCAGAAGTAAAGTTATGAGCGCTGCTTTGTCAGCAGCGAGATGGTTTGTGATGTCATCGCCTCACGGCGGTAAATCTACAAGATTATAAGACCAGTCTGGTTTATTTAGACTTCATGGGTCATATCTCATGAATAAATATATTTTTTGGCCGTATGGTGTCTGGACCAGCCCATTCAAAGCCCCAGCATACCCGCTGTCATTCATTTCACTGTGTTTTGAACCGGAGGAAAACACTTCTTGCCCTCCGTCTGCATTTCGTGCGGCGTCCCGGTCACGTGACTGAAAGCCACCTATTAAACAGTGCCGTTATATCATTTATGTGGCGTAAGAAAAGACCCAGGTTACGATACAGCTTCCTCTCCTTGCCTGTCGGGAGGGGTGGGCTGGCTGCACCTTCTTTTCTGTTTCACTGGTGGGCGGCACAGTTCGGGTTTCTTTTGGAATGGTTCATCGATGACCCTGACTCTGCCTGGCTTAGTTGTGAGACGGCCTCCTTGGGTGGGATCCCCTTGAAGAACTTATTATACATTTCTCCGATCAGAGTGGCTCCACTAGTAAAAGATAATACGTTTTTAAAGAACGTGTTGAATATCTGGCATAAAGTCAGGAAATTGGAAGGATTTAGTAATTGTTTCTCTTTATTAACCCCCATTCATGAAAACCCGGACTTTCAACCTGGACTTAGGGCTGGTTTTGATGACTGGAGGCGTAAGGGTATTGAAGTGGTGGGGGTTGTGATTCAGGGAGGTTCAATTCTCACATTCAAACAAGTGATAAGCAAATATAGGCTCACCAATAAGGATTTCTTTAAATTCTTACAAGTTAAAAACTTTATCAGCCGTAATTTGAAAGATTTTCCTGGAGGGCTAGCCATCTCTCCTATAGAATCCTTATTGATGAATAACATGCAACCTAAATCTTTTACTGGAAAGCTTTATAAGACCCTCTGTAATCTCTGCGCTGACAACTCTGATAAAGTTAAATTAAGATGGGAATCTTAGGTGGGTACCATCGACTTTGAGGACTGGAATGACCTATGTGGCCGTCCCTCTAAGGTTTTGGTGTGTAACTCTACCTGGGAGAGGCAGTTTAAGATTCTACATAGGCTTTACATCACCCCTGAAGCCAGGCACAGAATGAACATGAATTTCCCTCGGGGATCAAAAATATCTTTATCTTATCTTAACCCATCTCTATCAGATCTTTGTATTAAATGTCATTCTGCTGTCGGCTCATTTATTCACTGTTTGTGGAGCTGCCCACATTTTCAGCAATTCTGGATTATAATTCTCCAACAGTTTAATACCATCTTTGAGCGCCACTTAAATCTGAGTGCAAGGACTTACTTGTTGGGACTAAATGATGAGTTGCCTGTTGATTTTTGCAACAAAGACCTCCTGCATATTCTGTTGCATTGTGCCCGGTTTTTTTTTTTTTTTTCCTCCCCCCTCTCCTTTTTTCTTTCTCTCTTTCTTTCCTCCCCCTTCTTTTCCCCCTTCTTTTTTTCTTTCCCCCTTCCTTTCTCCTCTTTTCTTTCTTTTTTCCTTTTTTTTTTTTTTTTTTTTTTTTTTTTTTTTTTTTTTCTTTTTTTCTTCTTCCCTCCTCTTCTTTTTTTTTTTCTTTTTTTTCTTTTTTTTTTTTTTTTTTTTTTTTTTCCTTTTTTTTTTTTTTTTTTAAATGTATCCTGACCTGATGGATTTCTGACCAAGCTCCTACACTCATCCAATGGAAACGAACGGTGATGAGCACTATTCCATTTGAAGCTTTCTCTACAGCACTGAAGGATAAACCTTTTCTATTCTACCGGACTTGGGATCTATTTCTTGGTTATATTGGGGCCATTGCATCTCGTAGGATTAGAGCAGGACTTATAGACTTGGCTTGGGGAAAAGAAAATGGATAAAGTTGTGAGTCTTAGTCTGATTGGCTGATTATTTTATTATATTGTTTTTTTTTTTTGTTTTTGTTTTTTTTTGTTTTTGTGCTTGTTTGTACTGTAGTGTCACTTTTGTGTCTCTTTCTGCTTTGCAAAAAAAGTTGTGCAATAAAAATAAATATAAAAAAAAACAAAACAATAAACATGGTTAAACAAAGACCTGATCAACACCAGCCATGCATGAACAAACTGGTATTTGTCTGGAATGCCAGTTACCCACCAGAACGTCATGCCTTATCCAAAATATGTTTCATTTAAAGGTGCCATGACATCAAATTTCACATTTTGGGGGTTTTGGGGTGTATAATATGATCTATTGTGCACTGATGAGGCCATGTGAATGTCAGAGTGAGAATCAAAGTTCCTGTTTATGGTCTGTCAGCTGGGTAACTGCTGAGCAGTCAGGTCTGGATTTTTCACACAAACGGATTTAAAAGAAAACTTCTGCAGCAACACTGAGGGAGGGGGCCACAACCTTGTCATTACCTGTAAGTTCATTTATTTTCTAAATATATTTAGCATATCATTACCACTCCCAGCTGTCTTGTCTGATAAACATAGTTCACTGTCTGAAATGTTCATGTTGCAAACAGATAGCCTTTAGCAAAGTCCGAGCTTGACCTACTTTCTCTAAATAAGGTTATAGCCAAATATAATATAGCATATCATTACCACTCCCAACTGTATTACTGAGGAAGGGAGGTCTAGCGTGACGAAACAATCCCCCGCTGTAAAAAGTGATGTTCTTTTCTTTGGAGTATTTACATATGCAGTAATGTCAACTACATGAACCAGTTCTTACTGCTATGTCATCACTCCTTTAACAGCTTATGTGTTCAAAATCCCAGTTTTCAGCTGTTCTAGGCTAGATGTTTTGATTCGGGAAAGAAAGTTGTTTCTTTGCAGGAGAGAGCCTAGGCTGCTTACAAACCACTTCCACTTCTTATTTTAGACACTAGCTACCCCATCCAGTTGGAATTTTTAAGATCAGACATGCAGAAGTTGAAAATCCCAGTTTTAAGCTTTTCTCAAAGAGATATTAAAATTGGGGAAAGTAAGCCACTGATTCACAGGGGAGACCACATGCTGCTTCCAGACCAATTTTCTCTTTTATTTTAGACACTTGCTACCCCCTACATTTGGAATTTTTGAAATCGGACATGTAGAAGTAAAGTTATGAGCTTTGCTTACCAGCGGAGCTCAGGCAGATATTTACCCGGTTTGCAGGCGATCCTGCTGGACAGAATAATTCTTCATTACTGGTAAAATATTTGAGACAAACCCTCGTCTAATGTGAACAGTAAATATGTGTTCTACGTTTGCCAGGCTCATAATTCCCAATCTAAGGTGACTGAATGACAAGTCCTGTGTTTTAGCGAGCTAGTTAACAAGAATCTCAGCTAGCTTGGAGGCTACACGGCGAGCTGGACAAACCAGTCGTGTTGTTATTGTGCAACTTGTGGCGAGTTTAGCAACTTTTTTGTATAGATTGATCAAAAGTAATGATTGAGATTCCTGAGTCTTGAGTCCCTGCTCATCTGTGATTATCATCTTTTTAAAATAGTCTCTGACATAGTGTTGTCCTGCTGATGGTTTGGCCATGCTGACATTGCAGCGCAGTTAATCCTTATGATGTCTGCGCTGCAACTTGTATGGCTCCTTCAAGCATCAGACATCAACCAATCATGTTACATCATTGCATCTTTGTGTCCCCCTGTGCCCTCAGTTTTTATTTCTTTTACTCAACATCCGTGTCTCAGTGGACACATTTAAACACCAGTTAAAAACGCACCTGTTTTCACAAGCCTTCCAAAGCACAGAGCCAAGTGTTTTATTCACCTATTTATTAACCTTTTTACTGTATTTTAAATTGTTCTTGCTTGTATTGTTGTCATGTTATCATGTGAAGCACTTTGTGACTCCTGTCTGTGAAAAGTGCTATACAAATAAAGTTTACTTACTTACTTACTTACTACTTTCTGATAATGAAATGGTTACATGAGTATTGGTTATATTTACAGGATTTTTTGTAAAAAGGGAAGGGATGGAATGGGGCATGGCAGTTTTACAGGGGGGAGGATTTAGATTGTTTTTAATTTAGGGGTTATAGCCCCTAAATTTTGCCATCCTCCCTCATCCCCCTCAACTCGAGTACTGCTCTCCTCCACGAATGTCACACTGGAAGTTTCTGCTTGTCTCCACTTTAACCAGGTTCACATCAACAAGGAAGCTTTTTCTACAGCAACAAGATGAATCAATACACCAACCACTTCTGGGTCGTTGATCACAATAACGTAGTCTTACCGGCCAAGAGTAACAGATAATCTGGGCAGAATAAAGCTGCTGGTTGTACGGTTTTAGCAGTAGTACTGAGGCAGGTGCAGTTTTAAATGTCATGTACTCGTATGAGGACATTGGGACAAATTTTACAATATATTACCACATAAGAGTTAAAGAAAGAACACCTAGTGGAATATTTATGACAAAATGAGTAGTTTTGTCCATCAATTCTAAGTTTCCAAATAATATTAGATGTTAGTTGCGTTCAGTAAAGCTATATTGAATTCTCAAGGCCCTCCAAAAGCTGCCTAGAGGCAAAATGTGAAACCACTTGGAAGAGGTGCATCAGTCATCATCAGAGATGCTATCATCTGTTCATCCTGAACAATCTGAAGATTTGCAGCAGTGGTCTGAGAGAGACAAACAACATGAGAGACGAACAACATGAGAGTATCATGTGACCACGTTATATACTACTACATGCTAGTACATGCTGGTGGGCGGCGTTGACTTGGTAGATGGGGTGATGAGTTCCTACTGAATGAATGTCCAAACAAAGTGAACTATTCAAATTACGATACTCTTCTTGGACCTTGCTAATCTAGAAGCTGGTTCTTGTGTCACTAAAACAACACTGACTACGTTTACATGCCATCAAAATTCAGGTTATGGTCAATATTCCGGTTTGTGAAAGATTAGGAATATCCCGTTTCCATGCGTGAGCAGACAGAGTTACTCCTGTATACATGATAATTGTAATCAACTGGAATATCCCGACCCAAACAGTGATGCATGGAGAACATCATGATGATGGTGGGTAGTGAATCAGCTACTGTGATGAAGCCAGCCAAGTTTCAGAATTACAGCTGAAATAACGCCGGTTGGTTTGACTGGGGATCGGCGAGAGGCAGCTGGCTGGACTGCAGTCCGGAGCCGATAGCAATCCTTTGCTGGCGCTGCCGTGCTGGTTCTGACCCACCAGCAGTACTTGACACTATTGTGGGTCATAGGAGAGAACCTGTGGTGGAAATGAGGAATGGAGCTGGAGCTGTGCGCCATACACATCCATGCTTCCCGTTTCCACCAGAGCACCCCGGAAAAGAATGAAGGTCTCAGTCAGGACTGGTGGTAACGATTGTAATGATGAAGTTCACTGACTCCGGCTGGTGTGACATTTATCCTGTCACACCTTCACCAAACTTTGCCAGATGAGTGATGGAGCCCCACTAAGTGACTGTTTGCACCCCAGTTCCTCTCAGGATGCGTGTTGCCATGGTGATATATAAACTAGCAAGCTGTGCAGAGTAGAGATGTCCCGATCAGGGTTTTTTGCCCCCGATTCCGAGTACGAGTCATTTGATTTTGAGGATCGGCCGATACCGAGTCCCGATCCGATACTTCTATAATAAAATGAAAATTGAAGAGAAAAAGACAGTGTTTCCCCTACAGCAGTGGTCTGTAGGGGAAACACTGCTGCCTAATCTGATTCTGAATCCTATCAGCTCGAAGGTGCAATTGGGGAATCAGGAGGTGCCATATTTGTTGTATTTTTTTCATTTTATTTATTCTTATTTTACTTTATTATGACACCTCCTCTGATCAATTACATTCTTCCAGCCATATTCTAAAAAAGAAAACATATTTAGCATACATTTATATACCAAACTAACGTCAAATTAATGAGTAAGTAATCATTTATGCATGTCTGTGGAAATCACAAAGGAAGCTGGTTATTTCTCCATTTCTCTGAAGCTTGGAAACACATGATTATTTTTGGACAGCAAATAAAACCAACACTAGATTTCAAATAAACTCTGAAACAACAGATAGGCCTAATGTAATGTGTGCTTCGGTTTTACTCCGTTCATTAATGGCAAACAAAGTTTAAGCAGCTTTCTTTTCTTTTTTCTGTCACTTCTCCGCGGGTCACGTCAACCAGCAGCCCCGTCAAACCCGCAGCGATGCACGCGCTGCACAACTAACGTTAAACCAGCACATTGTCGCGTTGCTTCGCTAAATATGAACCACGTGTTACACGTTATGTTGACTTATTGTTGTTTGCTTTGATTAATGGATCAAACTTTTTAAAAGCGGCTCATCAGTTCAGCTGCAGCCGCCTTCCCTGTAGTTATGTCTGATAGTGATGTGTCGTTCACGAACGATTCGTTCAATATGAACTAATCTTTTATATGACTCGGGAGTAATGAGTCCTCTCAGAGAGCGATTCGTTCATTTTCATGCACTGCGCTCTCTCGCCACACAGCAGCAGCTGTAAGCTCAGCCAGCCAGCAGGACGACAGGAAACAGAAATGATTAGTTCATGACTCAACCAACTGTGTCGGTCCACAGGTATCGTTCTTTTGTGACAGTCAGGCTGCTCAGGCTGTGTGGTGAGGGAGGAGCAAGCACTTTCGTTCGTTCATAATCTTTCATACGGATCAGTACAGATCTTTCTTTCGTTCATTTGTCACGTGAGAGCTGCGCTACGGTTACGGGGCTGTGGAGAGGAGACCAACAAGGAATGATGTCTGATATCTTATGTTCATTCATTTGTCCGTTGTCCACATCTGACATATACATTAATCATGAAATCACAAATGATTAGTGGGCTTGTAGATGTGCATAGTGTGACTGTGTATCTGATGACGTAAAGTGTGTTTGTTAATGTTTTAAATTATATCAACACATTGATTGTGTTTTATTCTGCCATTTAAAAAAATAAAATAATCAATAATAATAGTAATGATAATAATGATGATAATAATAATAATACATTTTGGACATAATAAATGTACCACGTAAACATCTCATTAAACTTTTCTTACTTTTGTTTTAATTGTTATTGCTAATTGTCTGCATTTGTTTTAAATTCACTCTTCCCTTCTCCCAGCTGTCATGTGACAGCAGCAGCTCGGGCTGAACGGCTCTTTCTCGTTCTTCGTTCACGGCTCAGACCAGTACGTCCTTCTCGGTTACCGTTCATTGGTCTTCGTTCACGGCTCAGACCAGTACGTCCTTCTCGGTTACCGTTCATTGGTCTCCGTTCACGGCTCAGACCAGTACGTCCTTCTGGGTTATTCTTCATTGCTCTTCGTTCACGACTCAGGCTGTGTAACAACCAGTACGTCCTTCTCGTTCTCGTTCAACCAGTATGTCGGTCTTCGTTCACAGCTCAGACCAGTACGTCCTTCTCGTTCTCGTTCAACCAGTATGTCGGTCTTCGTTCAGGGCTCAGACCAGTACGTCCTTCTCGTTCTCGTTCAACCAGTATGTCGGTCTTCGTTCACGGCTCAGACCAGTACGTCCTTCTCGTTCTCGTTCAACCAGTATGTCGGTCTTCGTTCACAGCTCAGACCAGTACGTCCTTCTCGTTCTCGTTCAACCAGTATGTCGGTCTTCGTTCAGGGCTCAGACCAGTACGTCCTTCTCGTTCTCGTTCAACCAGTATGTCGGTCTTCGTTCACGGCTCAGACCAGTACGTCCTTCTCGTTCTCGTTCAACCAGTATGTCGGTCTTCGTTCACAGCTCAGACCAGTACGTCCTTCTCGTTCTCGTTCAACCAGTATGTCGGTCTTCGTTCACGGCTCAGACTGTGGCAGCAGTACACTGGCGGTGGCGGGTCGGACTCCTGAGTCCTTGTTCATTTGTCATGTGACAGCTGCTGGTCACTGTCGCGCTGTTGTAAACAATAATATCAGGGAGGAAACAGAACACAAATGACTTTACTGAGGCGTGTATTTGCTTTTCTGGGTTTTCACGCGTTTTGATTTGCTTGTGGTATTTGAGACAGCTCGAGCGCGCGGAGGGCCGAGAAGGAGAAAGGAGGGGTGTGTGTGTGTGTGTGTGTGTGTGTGTGTGTGGGGGGGGGGGGGGGGGGGGGGGCGGCGGCGGCGGCGTATTGCAACTGACTCGCGCCCGCGCGACTACCTGTGAGCCGGAGCCCGGGAGGGAGGAGGTGATTCGTGAGCTGACACTGTCACTGTGTGGTCCTCTGTGCAGCTGAGCCAGGAGGAAGGAGGTGAGTGGTTCATCCTTGGCTTGAGTCCGGCTGCTACACATATTGTGAGCTTCCACTGCACCAGTTATTTAGTTTGTGTGCTGCGAGTGACGCCGTTGCCGGGCAACAGAGTGAACTGAGTGATTCGGTCATGTTGTGAGATACGAGCAATGACTTGGAGCTCACTCAGGGCTACAGCACCACCTGCTGTAAAAATGAACGAAATGACTCGTTCAAGATTCGTTCTTTTTACTGTTCGAGAGTAGAAGAACCGAGTCAGCCAAAAGAATCGGTCTTCCCATCACTAATGTCTGAGTGAACAGGCTGCTGCCTGCTGGTGCGTTACATTTAAACTCCTGCACCGCCCGGTGATGCTGTAAACAGCACTGAGCTGCGTGCAGGACGGGGCGGTTCACATGAGGCAGAATCAAACCAACCGCTGGTCATAAAACCCAAACTGAGAGGAAACCACGCAGAGGAAAAAGAGGAGCAGCCAGCTGCTGCCGTATCATTAAAGGAAACATTTAACCGATCCCTGATCGGGAAGTAACAGCCGATTCCGATCGAGTCTGAAATCACGTGATCAGGCCCCGATCCCCGATCACGTGATCGGGGATCGGGGCCCGATCACGTGAGATCAGATCGGGACATCTCTAGTGCAGAGTACTGTCTGATCGCTGGTACAAGTATCCCCTGTAGTTAACTGAAAAAACCAAGAATCCTTGCAGATAGAACATATGCAGAACACAATTAAATATTCCTTTCAATGGAGATATTCAGATATGCATTTACATGACCAAATATTTGGGTTAGAAAAGGAGTAACCCAGGGGTGATATTTGGGTTCTTAAAAACACAAATATGAGCATATTCTGGTTTTGCCAGTGTGCAACCGGGTTATTACTAATATTCCGGTTATGAAAGAGTTATTGGCTGCATGTCAACGCAGTCATTGAAAGTTTTACACCAGAACTCTCGTACATTTCCTTGAATTCTGAATGATGGTGTCTCAGGTCACTGTGGTCAGGTGTAATAGTAATGATGTTACTCAAGAACAGGAAATGGACTATAAAAACAAATAAAAAATAATAATTAAAATATCCTTCATGCCACAGTTTGCATAATATTCGCAAAATACCCCCCTGAGCTTCTAGAAATAAGGCAAGAAATTCTGCCTCAACTGTGAACCCTTTGTGGAGTGTCAGATCCCAAATCCAATAATAGTTGCAAAAATGGAAAAATAAAATGGTAATACATCTGAATATCCAAATTATGGGGAAAAAGTACTTACTTTTGCTCTCCTTGTCATGCATAAGCATAAAAGTATGCTTATACTTTTGATCAAAGAGTCTTAAGAGGGTGTGTGCTGAAATAAGTTCATTTTCATCTGTGTGTGAGTCAAATAAAACAGTCAAATGTGAGAACTTCTGTAATTCTTCATCTGGATATTGAGATGGCTCCATTACATTTGCCATTTTTTCAGCTTTCCTGAGCTTCTCAACCTGATGAGGTGTGATTTAAAGGGCTGCACAGGAACGTCTAGAGTGCGGGGGAAAATGTGATATTTTCTTGAACTGCAATCACAACGTAATTGTTCTGTTAAATTTTACACTTAGTGTTAATAATTTTGTGGAAGTAAACAGAAGTTTCATTCATTGTTCCACTCTGATTACTTTGTAACATTGACCCACTGTCCTTTCACGAGGACATGTTATATCTCAGAAACTACTTATTATATCAAAACAAAATTTATTGATATAGTTATTTTGCCCATACTGTCTTCAAATATCATGAAAGACATAAAAATGCACAAAAAAGTAAGGCTCAGGTCTCAGGAGGTTAATGGTCAACTTGTGTGGGAAGTCAAATGCTACAGCAAAATGGCACAGTCTGAAACGTCATATCACAACATCAGTGTCTCAGTCAAGTAATACTTCAACATGTTAAGCTGTTGTCTAACCATTTGAAAATTAATAAATGTCTAACAGGGGCTGATATAGTTATTATATAATGATTTCCACTGGTGAAGCTGTAGATTTCTTTCCTTGAGACTTTATAAAAGCTTAACTGAAAAGTCAATTTTGGCAAAATTCTAAGCACATTTCTAGCATTTGCTTTCATCTTTCCATGTTTGCATCAGCCGACTGCTTCCTTTCACATCATGTGTTTTCAAATGAATATCTTGTGTTTACTACACAGTGTATTGTTACTTTTCCAGAGTTGAAAATCTTATTCCAAGAAAAGTTGGGAAATGTTTTAAGATGCAAATGAAAATGAAATATGTGATTTGCTGACTTGTTCAGACGTTGGATGGGCATAAATTCTTACTAATAAAGATCTATATTGATAAATCATTAAGTCCTAAAGACACACAACGTAACTTTTAGACCTTAAAAATCTGTGTTTCTGACTCGTTTTGATGTCACACCATCATTCATTATGAGCATTTTCAAACTGTCACAGTCCAGAGGCGTCACGAGGCTCAGACACTGCACTATGTAAGTTTTGTTTCTGGGATGGGGTCGTGACGCGTCATGTACTAGCAAGCGGATCAGTGTTGTTTTTGGCAGCTGTCTGACTTGTAGTCTTAGTCTTTTTGCAAAAATGCTTATTAGTTTTAGTCTCATGTTTGTCTTTTCTGTATCTGACAGTTTTAGTCTAGTTTTAGTTGACAAAATTAAAAGATTTTAGTCTAGTTTTAGTCAGTTAAAAAAAAAAGAAAAAAAAGAGAAAATTTTGAATTTAGGTCAGTAAATATTGGAAACTGGAATCAAGGTTACAGGTTCTATCAAGTGTCATTCATAAAACAATGAACCGTGTTACTTTTTTATATTAATAATATTAATAACATAGCCTACAATACATTCTGTTTTCCATAATCATGTGTGTCCACAATCATTTAATCGTTTCTGACCACCAAGCATCTGGTTGATGCTGCCTCACCTGACGGCAGGTGTGTTGTGCATATGTGCACCAGAGTGCACAGTTCAGATACCCGACAGGCAACCTGCAAAAATGCTGTTTAGCAGATAGAAAAGACAAAGATTAATAGCATGGATCAGGTGTGGGCGGATATTTATGTAGTTCGGGCAGGTCGTGGTGAGAATACGATTTTTTTTCTTATGTTTGTGGACATGACGTGTTTTAAACATCAGGATCTCCGGCATTTCCACTGCTGGTGATGTGAAGCAGGAACAGAGAACAAAGTTAAAACCAGGATGATGATCTTTTACGCAGGAATCTCTGACTCAAATAAATAAAGCCCCTACGTGGCAAAATGACAGCGATACCGTGAATTTACCCATTTAGTTACTTAACGCGTGGGTCAGGTTTGACAGGGAGAGCCGCGGTTAGTGGGTCTCGTTTCGGGTTCGGGCGAATGCGGGTCAGTAAAACCTGCTGAACTCTGATGTGCACGCGGCTGCACGCCAGGTAGTGGTTGATGTGACCAAACAAGAAGAGGATGCAGCTACTTTTATGCTTTTGACAGACATATTGATGCAAAATAAGCAGAAATTTCCTGCTTCAGGAACGTCTGACAGACCAGACACTGATATTTTCCTCCAGTCTCTTCTCGTCAAAGAAAATTCACACATATTCGTCATATTTTAGTCATCATAGACATGTTTAGCTCATCATCGTCTCATTATTGTCATGAAAAAAAAGGGGTGTCAAAGAAATTAAAACAATGCTGAGACGGATATGAAGCAGACATGAACACAGCGGGTGTTTGAACACATCATGTTGGGTTCAGCAAAAAAAACGCAGGGAAACATCACCGGAGGAAGAGAGTTAAAGAAAGAGAGGAAGGGACAGAACAAGAGTCAAGATAAGACTGTCTGTTACTGGCTGGAGGGAATCACAGTACAGGTACGATGAAGATGATGAAGGTTAGCCGTCGATGGGGGGGGGTCACTGAGAAAACTGATAAAAGTTCCACTGTGGATCTTTAAAAAGGGAGATAGGAATTATGTCTACACAGGTCTGTCACGATAACAAATTAATCTGTGCGATTAATTGTCTCAGAAATTATGCGATTAAATATGATATTGTGCTAAACGATAATGTCTCTTTGAGACCATTTTCAGCAAATATAATGATAATGCCATAATAATGCAAGCACACCCTTTCAAGGATCAATAAATCTTCATTTTTAAACACAATTTCAGACTGGAACTGGAAGAAGATTTACAGTACATGACCAAACCAAAACAATAAAAACAGAATGGACTCTCAGACTCATTAACAATGAATAAAACCAAACACAACCAAAAAAAAAAAAAAATATGGTAGATAAATAACTCTCTGTAAATAAAATTGTCCTTCAAAAAATATTAAACATGTGCTAAGACAGGGAAAACTGCCAGTTAGTATCTTTGTAAACCAAAAAACTATAATACACCATGTAAATAAAAGCAGATGACCAAACAGGCCATGTTAGATATCTGTAACTTCTTCATTTCATTTCATTTATTTCATTTATATAGCACGTATTTCTACATCCAGCTGGATGCCCAAAGTGCTTTACATGGCAGGACATAAGAAAACAAGGCTAAAAACATCTAAACATATAGACACATAAAAAAGAGAAGAATTAATAAGACAATAATAAGAGAGAGAAAAAAAAAAGATTAAGAAGGAAAAGCCTGCGCCAAAAGATGGGATCTGAGCATGGTTTTAAAAGACGTTATAGACTGCGTTGACCTGAGTTCGAGGGGGAGGGGCGTTCCAGGGGCGGGGCAGCTACAGAGAAAGCCCTAGCACCCCTGGAATTGCACCTGTGTCTTGGTACCTCCAGAAGAGATAAGGAGGATGACCTAAGAGACCTGGTAGGAACGTGGCGGGACAATAACTCAGAGAGGAAACTGAGAGCAGAACCGTGCAACGCTTTAAAGGTCAACAACAGGATTTTGAACTGAACCCTGTAAGAGACAGGGAGCCAGTGAAGACCGGCTAGGACGGGGGAGACGTGCTCATAGCGCCGTGAACTGGAGAGAAGGCGGGCTGCAGCATTCTGAACAGCCTGAAGACGCTGTAGGGAGGATTTACTGAGGCCGACAAAGAGCGAGTTACAATAATCCAGACGTGAAAAAATCAGGAGCTGAACAAGTTTCTTAAGGTCGTAACTGGGAACGTATGATTTTATCTTTGCGAGCATCCTCAGGTGAAAAAAGGAATTTCTGACAACTATGTTTATGTGTTTGTCGAACTTTAACGAGTCATCCACAGTGATTCCAAGGCTCTTCACACAAGAACGTTTAGAAGAAGCCAGGGGACCAAGGCCAGCTGTGGTGGAGACAAGAACAGAGGGGGGCCAAAAAAGATAATCTCGGTTTTATCCTGATTAAGATGCAAAAAGTTAATAGACAACCATGTTTGTAACTCCTTGAGGCAGTTTAACAGTCGGGTCATAGAGCCATTGTTTGTACGTATGGGGAGGTAAACCTGAATATCATCGGCATAGCAATGATAAGATATGTTATATTTCTGGAATATCTGTCCTATGGGAAGAAGATAGAGGGAAAACAGAAGGGGACCAAGAATCGAGCCTTGAGGAACCCCACAATCAAGAGCTGACTGGGTGGAGGTGAATTGTCCTAACTGAACTATGAATGATGTGTGTTAAATATGACTGGAACCAGTCTGGGAGACTCAGATGGAGGGCCAAACACTAAAAGCTCAATTTTCCCCGACTTGCTCTGGACTTGCTTCGACTACAGGCCAACAAATGAAAATTACTGCAGCCAGCAAACCTACTACTTTCATATTTTCTTACTGTGCAATTAATTGATTTATTGTAAACAGATTATACAGTCAATCTGAAAATAATACACTCAGCATCTTAGCTGGTGACAAGTGAGGGTGTCACTGTTGGCACGAAGGTTGCTACGCCACCATTACCTCCACATCTGCAACTAACGCTGCATGTTGTAATCAGAGCAACATCCATATACACCAGCAGAAAGATCCTTGGGTACACACACAAATATAGCTGTATTGCTTGAAGACATTAAGATGAATTGTGGTAAGGGTTGCAGGCAGAGTCCAGGAAAAAGTAAATAAAAATAAAAAGCACTCACCACTTTGTCCTCCTGCAGCCCGGTCAGTCATCCATGTGTGATGGAAGGAAGGACAGAGAGAACATAAATAAATACAAATGTCTAAAACACCTGAAAATACTGTGATAATCTTGCACCATAACAGGAATGTTGTTTAACCGTCTAATTCACCTCCATCACATCCCTTATTTGTGAATAATGTCAGTATATAAACTAGGGACTGGCACAATTAATCGATGATCGATAATTGATCATTAAGAATTTTTTCGATCACGTAATTTTTTTTTCCGATCATCCGACGGTGTTGGATGAAACAGAGTTCATTCATGTAGTGTACGTCTTGAAGCTCTGTAATAAATGTCACTATGTGGCAGTAATAAAACCTCCTACCAGCAGGGGGCGATGTAGCCTTTAGACAGCAGAGAGAGCTGCCTGCGAGCTGTCATCTTCCCGTCACAGCAGCTGAAAGAAGACTCATCTAAACATGAAGCGAGCACGGTGAAGTCTGGTGTAGGACCATTTTACCATTTAACCCAGACTATTTTGCAAGTTATTAAAAGTAACACAAACCAATTTACTCATTCAATATCATACCCCTGAAAAAGACAAGTGTCCCTAAAACAGGTGCTGTTCAAGCACTTTTTTATTTAGCTGAGCAAAAATGTTTCATAACAAGGCAGCACCAGTTTGGTGACTTCACTGGATTTTTTGAGGAAGTTGACATTATTAGAATCCAATCAATCCTAAAGTACAATCAATAAAACCAAACATCAACAACAGCTTTTAAGAGAAGTTACAGATACGAATGTCACTTCTTGTTCAACAATACACTACAGCTGCCATGTAAACTTGACAGCTTTTCCACATTTCATGAAAATTATGTGAACTTTGACCTCGTTTGCTTCTGACCTTTCAGAGCTCAGCCAATGAGATGACAGCTGTATATAAAACCTAGTCAGAAGCTACATACAGAGGAGGAAGAGAAACTACTGTACATGAGAAACTACATGAAAACCACCTAAAAGACAGATCATCATCTCTGTAGGAAGAGTAGCCTCATACAAGGCGTGTTTCCATCAGACGTACCAACCTCATCCTTGCAAACTTTGAAAATCCAAACCAGTTCCACATGACCGAAGTTGAATGTTTTTTCGGGAGCAACTCCTCACTTCTGTACTCTTGTTAGCAGCCTGCTTGCTCTCCTCGTGTGTTTGGGAAAGAGGGGAGGAGCTAAACAAAGCAACTCCATGCGGACACACTTTAGCTCGCTCTGATTGGTTCACCGGTGTCTGTCATGTCAACATGAAGCAGACCAGCATGTGGTGTGATTTGGCAGCGAGGGAGAGAAAAAAAAACGTGGAGTAAACGGATGCAGCTGCATTCAGACACATCTTTGTATTTTGGCAGATTGTCAGCACGTTCGAATCCTTCACAATCTAATATCATCATCATTATCATTATCGCACAGCCCTACTACAACTCCCATGATGCACCATTTAAAAAATGCTGATCCAACCAAGCTTAAAGGTAATGAATCCTCCATTCATCCCACCGTTGTCTGAGTCTGAAGCCGGAGGAGCTGTGAGGCAAAGCAGGCAGACAAAATCACGGAGGAATCTGTAAAATGATTTTAGTGGATATGTTGCCCAGAAGTGTTGTCGATGGGAAAGGTTTCCCAGATCTGTAGAATTTACTGGAACCAGTCATCAACCAATCATCAGTTTCCTTCAGGGTGCACCATCACCAGGCTCATTGAAACACGAGAAGGAAAGCAAGAGCTACTAAACAAGTTAGCCACAGCAGCTAGCGTTGCCATAACAACAGATTGTTGGACCACTTTAACAGCAGAGAGCTACCTCACCATCACGTGCCACCACTGCTGACCTGCTCACCGAGATGATGATGGAGGCTGTAGAGCAGTGGGGAGTTGAGGTAAATATGTATTTTTAAAAAAAACAGTCTGGTTGGTATGTGGAATCATTTTCTAACATGCATTTTTTATTGATTAAATTGATAATTGATTGTTAATTCTCCCGACGATCGATCAAAAAGAGGTTCACAAATGCCCATCCCTAACATAAACTGCTGCTTATGGTAAAGTCTTGATAAATATTTTACAGGATATGAGCAGTTCAATCCGTTGGATCCTTCAGCAGAAGTCTCCTGACATCAGCCACAAACTAATTAGGAAGTACTTTAAGTGTGTGTTTGTGTCTGTGTGAGGTCATTAAATGCCACACCAGCAGTGTAGGAGAGGGGAAGGGGGTCGGAGACAGGACGTCACTAATTTCAGAGGAAGACTCTCCCCCAGCTGTAAAACACATACACACACACACCCTGCTGTGTGCGTATAGGGCACCTCCGGACCCCTGGGAGGCCGAGACAGAGTGGGAGAACACCCCCTCTGTCCACAGCTCAGTCTAATGCCCAATTAACCTTTACCAGCCCTTGCCTGGGTCACACACACACACACACACGCCGGCAAATGCTCATATGCACACACGTCAACACACACGATTTTTGTACATGTTCAATTTTAACACACATCTAGAATACACTATATAGACACACACACAGCACACACACACGTGTGCCACGGCTCATCACCTCCACCTGAGTTCCAGCACCTGAGGCCTGGTCTGATGTACAGTACAGGCTTCTGTGAACAGCTGCATGTGCTTTCAGTGTGCCCCACGCAGAATTGTTTCACTTATAAATATAAACCTCATGCAGCTGCACACAACGCATTCTTCCCTGGGATTCAAGCAGTGGATGAAATGGGGAAAAGTCTGTTTCTATAGCTTTTACTTTTAGATATTGTGTTTATTTGGAATTCATCATGAGTAGAGATGCCACCATGATAGATTTTCTTTGTCAGAGAAATAATCACCATATTACAATCGCCACTGATGTCAGTGTGTTCGTATCTGGGAGGAATATCGGACACACAAAGCAGAGGAGGAATAACTTGCTGCCACGGCGGAAAAAACACTGGATTTAATACCCAACAACGTTATTTGCTCTGATCAGGGCAACTTTGGGACCAGAAAATAAAAACAATTCAGTCAGAAACACAAACGGATCAGGAAGACGGTGTCCTGCAGCCTTTAGTTTCATCTGCAGGACATGTGAAGCTACGTGGTTTGTACAGTCCTTAAAGGAGTGATGACATAACAGTTAAAAACGAGTTTATGTTGTTGGCATTACTTTATATGTAAATACTCCAAAGAAAAAAACGGCATTTTTTACAGCGGAGTATTGTTTTGAAACGCCAGACCTCACTTCCTCAGTAATACAGTTGGGTCCGGTGATGATATGGAGCTTTACCCAGAGACCACGTTGACTTCATTTTGATTGGCTACACCTTATTTGGCTATGACCTTATTTGGAGAATCTAGGTCAAGCTGCGGTCAGAGTTTGCTAAAGGCTAACTGCTAGCAACATGGGCACTTCAGACAGTGTGAGCAATGTTTATTAGACAAGACAGCATTTAGAAAATAAATAAACTTACAGGTAATGACAAGGTTGTGGCCCCCTCCCTCAGTGTTGCTGCAGAAGTTTGCTTTTAAATCCATTTGTTTGAAAATCCAGACCTGACTGCACAGAAGTTACTACTAGCTCCATACACGAAGCTGAATCAGACAGGGAGGGGAGGGGGGAGCGGACGGTGCATAAACCATTAGGAGAGGGGGGGGGGCGCTGTTTACTTGATAGTGTGCTCTTATTGGAGCAATTAAATTACGTAGAATGATAGAACTACGTAGAATGATGGAACTACGTAGAATGATGGAACTACGTAGAATGATAGAACTACGTAGAATGATGGAACTACGTAGAATGATAGAACTATGTAGAATGATGGAACTACGTAGAATGATAGAACTACGTAGAATGATGGAACTACGTAGAATGATAGAACTACGAGAATGATAGAACTATGTAGAATGATGGAACTACGTAGAATGATAGAACTACGTAGAATGATGGAACTACGTAGAATGATAGAACTACGTAGAATGATAGAACTATGTAGAATGATGGAACTACGTAGAATGATAGAACTACGAGAATGATGGAACTACGTAGAATATGGAACTACGTAGAATGATAAGCTGCTGTCTGATTCAACTGTTTCTGAGCAGAGAGACAAAGCTGACAGACCATAAACAGGAACTTTGATTCTCACTCTGGACATTCACATGGCCTCATCAGTGCACAACAGATCATATTATACATCCAAAACCCCAGAAAAGTGAAATTTGATGTCATGGCACCTTTAAACAATACCAAAAGAAGAAAAAGATTTTCGTGTTATTCCAGTGTGGCTTGTCATGAAAGTCCATTTCTGGAGATAAATTAGGGCTGGGCGATAAACCGAAAATTTACCGACACCGACATTTCCAGCAATAACCGACGTAATTTTTTCCCATGTTGGTATGTTCGGTGCTGCGGCCCCTTTAAGAAATCCGGCAGTGGAATTGCCGCACGGGATATTTTTGTTCTCTCAGACTTGCCGTAGTTTCTTGTAACGTGACATTCCTGCACTGGAGCTTCGTGTTTTTCATCATCTTTTGCATGTTTTCTGTACAACATATGTCTGTAAATGATCAGTGACGTTTATTTGAGGTCAGTGTAAAGTGCTAAACGTTTGGAGGAACGTTGTTTGTGTTAAACATTTTGACAACGGTAGTAATGCTAATTGCGTTAGCCTCTCTATGGGTTTTTCAATGTTAAGTTAGCATTCATGCTAATCGATAGTCGTGTGTGCATTTAATGGGAGACTCAGCACTGGTTTCCATGGACACAAAGTAATATTTGCTCATATGTAAATAAGAATCTAACTCATTTGACTTAATTAATTTAATAATTAATAATTTATTCATTCATTTGTATATTTGTATGTTTGTATTTCAGTTTCACAGTACTTCTCAGATGTCCAAAACATCTACTGGGTGTTTATTGAGGAACCTGTTAATCTATCTGCCAAACAAGAAGTCACATGAAGTTCCAGTTAAGGCAGAATATCTGTTTTAATAAAATGAAAATAAAAGTAGCTTTTGTCTGTTTTGGCTGGTTTATAGGAGGTTTATCATCCATTTATTGTTACTGAGGTGAACTGCTCAATATATCGTGATATTTATTTTTAGCCATAATCACCCAGCCCTAAGATGAATAATACTTTACATTAATGCACCAACATAAAAAAAAATGTCAGAATGACTTATAGATCTATGGATAACAAACCTATAGGTTATCATGACCTTAGATGACTGTCCAACGTTGTAAATCCAGATATTCACGCTGCTTTCCATCTTGGCAGATAAGAGGTAATACGGGATTATCACGCTTTCCGGAATCTAGGCATTTCCTCTTCCGGGCCATTTTAACATTAGCCGTCCCTTCTCTATTACACTTTGTAAATCGGATAAACACCAACCATACTTAAGTTTTCATTGATTCCCGACTGAAGTGATGCTACGGAAGAAGTAGATCAAAGCGATCGATTCGCCGCGGTGAAAGGTCAAACTTTATAATAAAACAACGCAGCATGTTTGTTTGTAGTCAGCAGACTACACAGCTGGTGTTAGCAGCAAGCTAGCGTTAGCCAGCTTGATGACGTGCCTAACTTTGTGCGGCTGAAAACACACAAGCATCTGAAAGCGTCTCCTTTCTTGGCAGTCCCCAGTTGTTCCACTGGAAACGGGGGGGTACAGACCCGATTTTCAGATGTTTGTGTGTTTTAAGATGCACAAAGTTAGGCACGTCAGCTAATGCTAGCCTGCTAATGCTAGCCTGCCAACACTAGCTGTGTAGTCTGCATCATTGAAGTGCCGGTGTTGTGCCGCATCGGCTACAAACAAACGTGCTACGTTGTTTTATTATAAAGTTCAGCCCTTCTCTCTGGCGAATTGCTTTGATCCACTTCTTCCTTGGTATCACTTCAGTCTGGAATCCATGAAATTTTAAGTAGGGTTGGCGTTTATTCAATTTACAAAGTGGAACAGAGCAGGGACATTAAACTGGCCTGAAAGTGGACCAGCTAAGTGTTTCAAGTTTCCGGGAACCGGAACATGGAAACGTGGTAATCCCCTATTGGGACTCATTCCCCAGGCAACAATGGCGCCGCAAGATGGCGCAACACACAAAACACTTGTTTGATTAGTCCATAGGTCTAGAACACAGCAGATTTGTAATGGGTAAAAATATCGATTAATCAATGCATGGCAATACTTTCCTGTGCAATTTAATATCAAATCAACAAATCCAAGGTATTGATTCACCTCCTGACCAATGGGGGGAGCTGTGTGTGTTATTTACGTTGTATAGACGAAGGCCACTTTAGATCATACAACACCAAAATGGCAACTGTTTTTATTTTCAGATGTTTTATTGTCCAGAAATATGAGCTGACATACTACATATGTTCACATGGGCATGAAAATATATATTCAAAAATGTACAACAGAATCTATTTCTTACTGAATCAATATTGAAGAATTTAAATCAGTACTGAATTGAATCAATATGAATCGCAACCCAAAGAATCAAAATCAAATTGAATCATGAGGTTCTTAACAATACCCAGCCCGAGCACAAACCCTCGCCATTGAGCTCAGTCCCTCACATATGTCCCTGTTGCAGCAAAATTACACAAGCATGAAACATGAAGAATGTTTTATTTAAACCTCAAAATAAACTACGATACCCTGCCATCTCTTTGAACACAGTATTTACAGTGTCACAATGATATTCCAGCATCTGTGATCCTTATTGTCAGACTGTGCTACACGTCCCACCAGTGGTACATGAGCTCCCTGTAGTGGTATGTGGAGAAAAGTAGGCCTGCACAATATATAGAAAATTTACTTAATCGCGATATTGGCCCGTACGATGTACACATCACAAAGACGGCCTAAACAGCGATATCTAGAAGCGTCTATGTTTACATATATTTTATGGAAGTGACGTGATATTCCAGTCGCAGTTCATGCGCTCTGTGTCAACGGCCAATTAATGGGCTTTTACTTTCTTAAATGCGCACCCATCCATCCTCCTCCTCCTCCTCCCCTTGTTTGGCAGGAGCACGTGGAATGAGGAGCGGGATGGCAGGAGGCTGCAGGGAAAGTGGAGGAAATGTAAATGCGGAAGAACTTAAAGTCGACAATTTGGAGCTACTTCGGTTATAAGAAAGAGGGCGTGTTACAAATGGAAGTCTGGTCGCGGCAGAACCTTCATGAGTTTCACTGCGTTTCCTCACTGAAGACTCCAAACTGAAAACTCGCTGTTTGGAGACCGTGTACTTCCTGGACTCACTCGCCAGTGAAAACTAGCTCTTGGATTACAACAAGTGTTAGCTAGCTGAGATTTGCAACAGGTCTGCATCACCATGACAACAAGGCCAACACTGTGAAAGCCGGACCTCAACAACTGGGTCAGACGCCAGTGTTTCAGCCACAGGCGGCATCTCACCATCGGTAAGTCTTTTTAGCTCCGTCCAGACCTGCGCTAAAAAGCGAGGATAGTGGGACTCTGTCCTTTATACCGTGTGCATTCAGACAAACGTTCTGGTCTTTTACCTCGGAGATGTAGCATACATGTACCGGCTGGTCTCCATGTCATCAAAGCAGAAATTTTGCGGCTCGTCGTTTTGGCTGAACGCACATGAAAATGTTCCGGTCAGAGTTGAAGGGAGAGCGTGGTTGTGTTGGCTTATCTGCAACATTTCCTGATGTCTGAACGTGACCGGGGCACAAGCGACATGATTGAAAAGACGAGTCCCATTAAAGAGCGGATGGACTTAACCGCACATGTACCACAACGCAAGTCTGAAAGCAGCTAATGAGTGGATTATTTGAATAAATCAGTTAATTTGTTCTACTTTTGAAAAGGGAAACTAAAAAGAGAGAAGCAGAAAGAGGAAAGGTTGCAGTGAAAAAGCACGGGGAAGACTTTTAAAGTGACAGTGAAGCTTAGCATGACAAAAGATGCATTAACAAGTATTTTATCTATCGTGAAACATGTCGTCATCGTGAATCTCAACACCGTTATCGCCGATTGCAAGTTTTTTCCATTGCAGCCTGAGAGGAAAGTACGGCAGGAATTTTACGACAGCCATGTGGAGTCCTGCTCGTGCACATACTATACGACACAAAGCATCACCGGGCCAAACAGGACTTAAATCTAGCGCACATTCCAAATGTAGGGGGTAGCTTGTGGTTTGGATGCAGCTCGGGGTCTCCCATGTCACGCAGAACCTTTTTTTCTGATATTGCTTAAATTCGGACATTCAACGCAGTTCTGGTATTTACCCTGGTTGTGGGCAGGATATGATGAAGATTTTATGTGTTGGACTTTGCGACAATCACGGACATCAGAAATGAGGAGGTTTCTCCAATGTTTTGATCTCATAAAGTTTCGGGCTTTGAGCCGAAACTTTCAGCCATGTAGACTGAAAATGAGAAAAATCTGAATTTGGGCATATATTCAAGAGAAAACGCTAAATTTGAAAAGAAGATTGTGCTTCATGGGGTGAACTGAGGATGCATACAAATATTAGCTAAGCCTCAGAGTTGGAATTTTAGAAATCAGAGGTCAGAAGGAAATCATGGCAACTCATGATCCCCCTCATTTATGATGTAGGAGCATTGTTTCTCCACCCCAACTTCAAAACAAAAAGGCATGCTAGTTAAAACCTCACAAATACAAATCGCAATGGCACAAAACAGCAGGTGTAGTCCAGTGAAAATTTATCTAATGTAAACAAAATAAAGATTTAGCACAATGATACTATCATCACTACAGATTTAAAATGAGAAATGTCAGGTGTGTTTTTGGCCCCACTTGTGAAGATGGTTTTCTCATATTGTCAAATTAGGAGAAATGGATTCATGCACGCCTCCTTTGTGAACAGTCCATTGCTAACAGAGTCAGCCTTTGCTACTGTATGTTAAGGTTTGTCGTGATGGTGGTACTTGGAGAGCTCAATGTTTTTCAGATGTACATTCTGTAACAAGTTTCAGAACCACTAGATTGTTCCTATGATCATTTACAACTACTAACTTTGGAATCAAAGTGATTGGGTAAGTTTTACCAAACCATTATGGAAAAATCCAAAAATGGCCATGTTTTCAGTGAGAGGCATTCATATGCGGACATTGGGCAAGTTCTTGTTGCACTAGTCATGAGAAATATCATTCTGCTGTCATCAGACAGGCCCCACAAAGTTTAGTCTAATCTGAAGATTTCCTTCTGTCTGAAATGATAAATAATCACTAGCAAAACCTCCTCTAAAAATGTTAACAATGTGATCGAAACCCATGAATAGTCCTGACAGATTAACAAACTAGTCAATAGTGTTGTAGTACTCGAGATCGGTCTTGGTCTCGAGACCGGTCTCGAGACCATTTTTTTAGGTTCTCGGTCTCGTCTTGGTATCGACAGCATTTTGTCTCGGTCTTGTCTCGGTCTCGGACAGGGCAGTCTCGGGATTTTTGAACGAGACCGGTCGAGACCACTGCTGATCGGCTTTTTGTCCATAACTTAGCTGCTGATAAGAGTGGAAAAGGAGCCTCTTAGAAACAGCGAATGACAAAAAATGATGAAAAACATCGGTAGTGTTACGTCTCCCTGCAGCTGCACTGTGACCAAGCGCCTCCTGCGCACACCTGCAGAGATGCGCGAGCCGACAGGAGGAGAGCGGCTGTGTGAACTTGTAAGCATGACTGTAGCTACCATTGCCATACCATAGCATACCAGGTCTACCAGGACCTCAGATTTATAATAAAATAACCAAAAAACCATGAAGCTCAAAAGCATTTACCCGAAAAGACGATTTCTGTGCGGATTGATACTGAAATAGTGATTCTTCCCCGACCAATCACCTGTATTATAGAACTGATTCTCAGGCTAAATCTGATTTCACGTTTATTATCACCGATGAACACCGTGAAAACTAACTAAATCGTACAAATAGGTTTGAACTACTTCTTCCGCCTGCCAAGCGCAAAGCATCATCATCAGCTGTTCAGTCACTGATCAGAGATCGATCATCCACACAGCAAATCCCCGTTATTTTTTCAGACTTCAGGTATGCAGAGAATTATTTCACATCAGAGATCATTAAGAACATCTTACCTGCAACAGTGATGCTTAGCAGGGTCATTATTGTCTCCAGGTAATGTAGAGTTTATATTTACTGAACAAACTCCCTGTTTGCGCATTTTGATTGAGTCTACATGGTTCTCACCTCATGCAGCGTGCGTGTGTACTTCAGGTTCGTTGTGAATCTGAATTTTGTTTGATTATAAACTTTTTTTAGTAGTGATTATATCATTTCATGTTTGTGCAAACTGTCTCATTACTAAACAAAATAGTTCTTTGTAAAACTTTTCAACATTGTGAGTATGATGATGATGATGATGATGATGATACTGCAGAAATTTCAGATGATATGCAGAACTTATGTAGGCCTACATATAGGAGTAGGCTACTTATACTGTTGTCATTAGTTCTAAAACAGACACTGAGATTAAAAAGAGACCAAATGACAGAAAATAAGAAGAGATTTCTCCCAACTTGGCAATAGTTAAAATTGATGTTTGCCAAAATTTATTAGTTTATAGTTTATTTAATTCATAGTGCTGCTTTCAAAACAACAGAACAACGATTAATTTTTGTTTCATATTTGTTTAAAAGTTAACTTTAAAAAACCCTCACATTTTATGTTTTTTATGATTTTTCTTTATATTTTGTCCTTGGTCTCGGCTTGGTCTCGGTCCGTAAAGGTCTTGGTCTCGTCTCGGTCTCGGTCTTGAAAGTCTTGGTCTTGTCTCGGTCTCGACCTCTAAATGTCTTGACCTTGTCTTGGTCTCGGTACTCCCTGGTCTCGGAAATATCTTGGTCTCGGTTGGTGCGGTCTTACTACAACACTACTAGTCAATGACGTTGGTGTACTCAAATCAATGATGGTAAAACATAAGATCGAGGCGGAGCCAAGCAAATCGGCTGGAATGTAGTGTTATTTTAAATGAAGCGCGGAGATTGCCAGTAAGCTCCTCCCCCATGTGGCCCCCATGTGGCTTTCAATGACAAAGAATCTTTCCAAAAATTCCTGGACCCAAACAGTGATCCAAATAGACACCAAAATTTAATGAGTTCTTCCTTTTACCATCATCAACATTCCCTGGAAATTTTATCCAGATCTGTTGAGTACTTTCTGAGTTATTTTGGTAATGGAGAAACAAACTAACACCATGGATTACATTACCTCCACCACGAGGTAATAATAAATGTACCAATATACATTAGTCTTATTCTAATAAAACCAAAGTAGTTCCAAACACCAGATCTGAATGTAGATTAACACAAATCCACAAAATTTTCAACACAGAGCTCATCGTCAGAACACAAGTTCATAAAATAAATAAAAAACTCGATATTTTTCAATATTCGATTTCATACACACCCATACGGTTTGCTTCAATACGAATACATGTATTGTTGCACCCCTAAAATACAGTATATATATATATATATATATATATATATATATATATATATATATATATATGTATATATATATATTTTAGGGCTGTCAAAAAATTAATCCTGATTAATTACATTGCTTTTTTCACTTCTAGAACACATTTAGGATGAAATGTGTCTCACCAGGAATTCTGCATTTATCTTTAGTAGACTAAACTAATGAAACCCTGTCCTTACATGTCTGCCTAAAGTCCTTCAGACAGCGTCAGTTTAGTCCAGAATGTTGCTGATACGTCCACACACGCTGACTTCACAACTGTCCTAATGTGAAGCTGAAATTCCGGTCTGAGCCCTGGACTACTCCCAGATGTGTAGCTTGGTTTTAGCCTTTAAGTTGTAAAACAAAAGTTAATGTATTTTCTTCATATACCAGTACTAATTAAAAAGAACATCTCTTGTTTGACAATAGGATTAATGTTTTGACAGCCCTAATATATATATATATATATATATATATATATATATATATATATATATATACATATATATATATATATATATATATATATATATATATATATATATAACATACATACATATATATATATATAACATACATATATATATATATATATATATATATATATATATATATATATATATATATATACACACACACACATACAGTATATACTGTAAATTAGGGGTGCAACAATACAAAAGATTCATGCTTTGATTCGGTTCGATACTTCAGTGTCATGGTTTGATATTTTTTTGCTAAAAAAAATTCATGCCTTTATTGAACCATTGTCCTCGTTTCCACAATGGCTTACCATTATGGTCATACTTAACATGAACAAAGTAGTTCCAAATGCCAGATCTGAATGTAGTCGAATGCAGATCCACTAAGTTTTCCAGACAGAGCTCTTCGTCAGAAGACAAGTTGATCAAATAAATTTAAAACTCTGAATTTTTGGATATTGGATTTATGGTGGTCATGGTTGGGATACACACACACACACACATATGATTATCAGATGACACAAACAATGCACCATAGGAGAAAATGCTCTCACCGTGTTGGAGCGCAGGGACACTCGCCCCCCACAGCGAGCACAGAACTTTGTCTGACAATACGAACACAGGTTCCCACAGCCATCTGCAAACTTGGTCTTATGGCAGATGCCACAGGTTGGTGCATCGTCCCGATGAACGGCCGAGCCCGCTGCCGCCGTGGCCTGCCGGATCACAGTCTCCCTGTAGTTGGACAACTGCTGCTGGATACCTCTGAAAATAAATTAAACAAGGATAATTTTGTAAAGCAGGTGATAAAACTAGGTACATGTTTCTGTTCATTTTTACAAACAAAATAGGATTCTGCTGATGCACACTGTTATATTCGTGTTGCCTTTAACTGCACCACAGGAAGCTCAACTGTATGTTGCTCAGGTTTGGTTCATTTGATTCACTGCAAAGCGCATAGTCAGAACAGTCAGTCTCTACATAGAAATAGTTTGAGCAGCTCATGGTCACTGATACTGGGTGGACCATCATAGAACAGGTAGAAACATGTGAGTCATGGAGATCTCATGCATTCCTCAACCATGTAGTCAGTCAAGAGGCTTCTTTTGCCAGTAACATTTTATTAACATGAGCATTTTGATTTCAACAGAAGTTTGTTTAATGAAAAGCTAGCAGAGAAAAGACATCCTTATTTCTGTTTTCTCAAAGAGTTAAGGCATTGCAGTTCAGATGGATGCAAAAATTACAAATACATAGATGCAGTGGAACAGGACATTATCATGATGTGGTGGAACAGGAGATTCTCATCATGATGAGGTGGAACGGGAGATTCTCATCATGATGCGGTGAAACAGGAGATTCTCATCATGATGTGGTGAAACGGTAGATTTTCATCACGATGAGGTAGAACGCGAGATTCTCATCACGATGAGGTAGAACGCGAGATTCTCATCACGATGAGGTAGAACGCGAGATTCTCATCACGATTAAGTGGAACGGGAGATTCTCATCATGATGAGGTAGAACGGGAGATTCTCATCATGATGAGGTGGAACAGAAGATTCTCATCATGATGAGGTGGAACGGGAGATTCTCATCACGATGAGGTGGAACGGGAGATTCTCATCACGATGCGGTGGAACGGGAGATTCTCATCACGATGAGGTGGAACGGGAGATTCTCATCACGATGCGGTGGAACGGGAGATTCTCATCATGATGAGGTGGAACGGGAGATTCTCATCATGATGCGGTGGAACGGGAGATTCTCATCACGATGAGGTGGAACGGGAAATTCTCATCACGATGCGGTGGAACGGGAGATTCTCATCACGATGAGGTGTAACGGGAGATTCTCATCACGATGAGAGAACAGGACGTTCTCATCATGATGCGGTGGAACGGGAGATTCTCATCACGATTAAGTGGAACGGGAGATTCTCATCACGATTAAGTGGAACGGGAGATTTTTATCACGATGAGGTGGAACGGGAGATTCTCATCATGATGAGGTGGAAGGGGAGATTCTCATCATGATGAGGTGGAAGGGGAGATTCTCATCATGATGAGGTGGAACGGGAGATTCTCATCATGATGAGGTGGAACGGGAGATTCTCATCACGATGAGGTGGAACGGGAGATTCTCATCACGATGCGGTGGAACGGGAGATTCTCATCACGATGAGGTGGAACGGGAGATTCTCATCACGATGAGGTGGAACAGAAGATTCTCATCACGATGAGGTGGAACGGGAGATTCTCATCATGATGAGGTGGAACGGGAGATTCTCATCATGATGCGGTGGAACGGGAGATTCTCATCACGATGAGAGAACAGGACGTTCTCATCATGATGCGGTGGAACGGGAGATTCTCATCACGATTAAGTGGAACGGGAGATTCTCATCACGATTAAGTGGAACGGGAGATTTTTATCACGATGAGGTGGAACGGGAGATTCTCATCATGATGAGGTGGAAGGGGAGATTCTCATCATGATGAGGTGGAAGGGAGAGATTCTCATCATGATGAGGTGGAACGGGAGATTCTCATCATGAATCTGCAGCAACTTTGTGATGCTGTCATGTCAATATGGAGCACAATCTCTGAGGAATGTTTCCAAGGCCTGGTATAATCTATGACACCAAGAGTTAAAGCAGTTCTGGAGGAAAAGGGTCAAAGCCAGTTGTAGCAAGGTGGACTTGCTACAGTGGGCAGTGAGTGTAAAAGTTCATATCAACCTTTTGTTGCTCCATAAACTATTAATAGCTGCAAACCACTCAAGTTATAACAGAATAAGATGCTATCAAAAGAATAAATAAATTTAGAGGAGAGAAATTGTTTAATTGGATAAATAATAAAGCGGAGGAGAGGTAAGCTGAAACCACAGAGCAAAGGAGACAAACGTTGCACTGACTTCAGTCGATATCACTGTTCCCTGAACTGTTTGTGTGTTTTGGTGCAATCAACTTTTGTGTGTGCTATTGTTTCAGGCTGCTGTGCCTACACAAGAAACACGTCAGATCAATATGAGAATGAGAGGGGAAGAGTATTGGTTTTATCTGCCGTTACAGTAAGCTGATTAATTGGATTTCACACTGTGGAGATTGAGGAGGGCAAACAGAGGGAAAACAGACCAAAGAGAGAACAGCTGATGAGAAGCCCAAGAAAAGAGGACATATAATATGATACTTAGGATGGCCTATGACGAGACAGTCGCATCTAGTAACACAGTCTCTGTGATTACATGCAATATAAAAACTATAAAAAGTGGAGAAGAGGAAGAAAAGCATGAAAATGAGAAAGAGGAGTCATAGAAAATACACAAACTAGAAACAGTGTGATAAACTCATGTATACTGTAGGTCATGTCCTGGGATTACTGTCCCTGCCCCACTTTGCAAGCGTGACAGGAAACTGACCAAAGTATGTTGACTTCAGAACAATACGTGGCCATTTGCCCTCTTCCATGCTGGTGCCATGTTGAATGGTGAGAGGGGAAAGCTTTACAACCTTGGGTCAAGGAGGGGAAAGAGGGCTGATCGACTGTTCGAGTCCAGCTGAATATGTGCAGGGATAATTTGGCATTTCTATCAGACCAACATTTATACATGTATTCTCAAAGTTTGCTTTTACTTGGACAAACGTAATAACAATTTTCTGTCCGGTTATGCAACGGCAATACCAGAGATGAGGAGGGAGAATTAACGTGAAAAGAGGAAATGAGAGAAGTCATAGAAAGTACAGGAGAAGGTAAACGGAATTTAGCTCTTTTTACTCTTATTGACTATTAGGATCATTTTGATTGGTTTATCAAAAGCATGAGTTTGTATTTGATGAAATTCATTTCAAGATTTTTTCTAAATTTTAACAATAATTTTAACGAGGTGAATGGGGAGACTAAACACAGCAAAGTACAAGATGGAGGATGGACAATGGGAGAAGAAGTTGAACAAATGGGAATAATGGAGAATGCATCTCCATTTGGTTAAAGGGGAATTTTGCTGGAACCTGGGGTGTGTTTTCATCTGCCCTTTCATACACTGCCCGGACAAAAAAAAAGAGTCGCCAACAAAAAAAAAGGTCAAACATGTAACATTTGGTTGGAGCCTTTATCTTTGATTGCGGCAGCATTCGCTGTGTTTCCAGAAGCTTCTGCAATGGCACCAGATTTATTTGCATCCTGTTGCATCAATTTTTCACCAAGATCTTGATGATGATTGTAGAGTCTGACCACAGCACATCCCAAAGATTCTCAATGGGGTTCAGGTCTGGACTCTGTGGGGGCCAATCCATGTGTGAAAATGATGTCTGATGATCCCTGAACCATCTTTCACAGTCTGAGCCCGATAAATTCTGGCACGCTCATCTTGGAATATGGCCGTGCCATCAGGAAAGAAACATCCATTGATGGAATAACCTGCTCATTCAGTATATTCAGGTATCAGCTGACCTCATTATCTGAGCTCATACTGTTGCTGAACCTGGACCTGAGCAACTGCAGCAACCCCAGATCATCACACTGCCCCCACAGGCTCATACAGTAGCACTAGGCATGATGCTGCATCACTTCATCTGCCATTCCGGCCACATTTCTTCCTGGAAGACGATGGTCCACTATCCTTCCAGTTTTTCAGAATGCGTTGGACTGTTCTGAACCCAGTTTTAGTAGTTTCTGCATCTCCTTAGATGTTTTCACCTCTTGATGCCAATGATCTGACCCTTCTCAGACAGACTAACATCTTTTCAAAGACCACGGATGTGTCTTTCCACATGGTTGTTTAGGAAATGAGAAGCAACTCATTGCACCAGTTGGGGTTAAATAACTTGTTGCCAGCTGAAAGATAATCGCCCATGCAGTAATTATCCAATAGGAGGCTCGTACCTATTTGCTTAGTTAAATCCAGGTGGCAACTTTTTTGGGGGGCTGGCAGTGTATATGTGAGTGATGAAGAAAGGAATTTTCCTGATAGCTCCAGTATTTATCCGGGCAGGCAGCCTAGCAGCCCAGCTAATGATAAGTATGGGGCAACTGGCCCCCACGTCTAAGTTCACCCTAAAAACCTGCTTTTTTTCCACACTGAAGGGCTCGGATAGTTTCAACGAGTGTCCGACATCATACTAGAGAGGAGAGATGAACCAAAGTATCTGTGTCCAAATCTCAGGACGCTGGAAATCAAATCTTGTTCCGAAATCGTCAGATACCTCATGTCCCCTACTAGTGTTTTGACGCGAGTTATCATGATTTTGGAACCTCCCTCCTGAGCAGTTAACGAGTAATCACTCTCACCTGGAGCTGCTTCAAAACACTCACAGCTCATCAGCAACTGTTTGGCCTGGGAACAGTTTTTCCTTAGTTTGTTTCTTTTGTGGGGTTTTTGGTGACTTTAGTTTGTTTGGGCTTTTTTAGTTTTGGCTTCCAGGTAGGGATGGTGAAAACGAAGCTTCATGAGACACTGAGACATTTTGACACAGCTGCCAAGAGATCGACACTAAGTCTCGAGACATTTGAGACCGTGAGCATGAGCTCCATCTGCTGGCCGTGGATGTGTACTGCAGCTGAGGGAAGCGCTGTCTGGAGCTGTCTTGTCTCTGACACGGTGTATAATAAAAGATACGTTGCCAACCTTCAGTTAGTGTTTTCTTTGTGGTTAATATCTTGGAATTATCCTCTGTGATAAATTCACTATTTTTCCATAAATTCCCAAGCGATTGGAACCTGTATTAAGCATTGACAGATTAATAAACCCAGTCTCTTCAAGATTTCGGCTCGACACTCGCGGATGACGTAACAAGGCCTCGGTTAGTGTGGTCACGTGGCTTTTGGCATGCTGACACTTCCACCAAAACAGCGGTAGCGAGACTTCCGGTTCATAAGATCGAGGCGGAGTCGAGCAGACGGGCTCGAGCAGAACATCCCTACTTCCAGGTGCTTCTGTTGGTTAGTGGTTTAAGTTGCCAGGCTCCCTTGAGTTGTTGTGTTTTACTCTGGTGTAGTTTTGGAGTTGGGATAGCTAGGCCTTGTTTTGTTATAGTTGGGTTTTGGTTAGACTTTTTAGCTTTTTGGTGCTGCTCCTTTCTTTTGGGTTGTGGAAATCCTGGATTAGGTTTGATGGTTTTTCCCATTTGGTTCCTTTTCAATTTAGGCTTTCTCTGTCTTTGATTTCATTCCTTTGAGCAGCATTACTAACCCCATCTCCTCCTTTTTTCACTTCCAGTGTTTCCAGTGTTTATGCCTTTTAATTTTCCTCAAGAACGGTAAAACAACTTTACTCAACTTTCACCATCCTTAAACCAGTCTTTTGTTATGTTTCTACACCCCTGGCAGAGCTGGGATGTAACAGGAAGGAGCACTTCCAACCAGGGAAGGCATTAAGGAGGCTTCTGGTTAGGAGGCCTCTTGGTGCCTTCCCTGGTGAGGTTTTCCAGGTGTGTCCATGTGGAAGGAAACCCCTGGGAATATTCAGGATGTGCTGAAGGGGCTACATGTCCCGGTGGGCCTGCATTGCCTCTGGATGGGTTAGCAAACGTGATCAGGGAGAGGGAAGCCTGCCCCCCTGACCCAACCCTGGATAAGTGGTAAGAAAATGGATGGAGGGATGAAAGGAGGGATGGAGAGAGAATGAAAAGAAATGTTGGAGGAGTAAGCAGAAGTGGAGGAGGACAAAAGAAGGTGAGCTTATGAAGCAGGAGAGAAGAAAATAAGGCAACAAGAAGAATGAGGAGCTGAAACAGACTAAAAAACAGAAGAAGCTTAGAAAGCTTTTCATGAGAGGAAAGTTGGAATGTAAAGACAAGGACGAAGGAAGTGGGGGGATAGAGAAGGAGAGAAGAGAAATACAAGGAGAAAAAGGGAAGTGGAAATAAACACAGTTAATGAACTGAGGGAAAGGAAAAGAGGAAATGAGAGTGAGGAAAATGAAGGGCGAAGGAAAAGTATAAAATAATGGGAGAACTAAAAACTGGGATATTCTAACAGCTATGGCAGCAAAAATACTGAGAAAACAACTGCATTATGAAAATACAGTTAGTACCTTTTAATTTACATGATTACATTTCACTTAGTTTTACAGTTCCAAGTTTTCATGTTATTTTACGCTTGACATGTAAATGCCACAATGTTCCCACAATTCTGGGCTAGTTTCCCCTTTAAAAAATGGGGGGCTGTGAATTAAAAACTTTAAATTGCAGATTTTTTACAACGTGGAGTGTTTCTTTCAGCAAATGGAGGTTATTCAACTGTTTTAAAGAAAATTATATATGTAGACCTGTAGACCCCCAAAAATGCTAATCTGTGTTTCTGTTTCAGTCATCCGACTCTTTCTGATGTGTGTCTGGGCAGCGTTAGCTTAATGCTTTAAGACAGGCAGCAGTGATCACACCTGTTGCAGCACATGCACCATCTCCAGCAAAAGGACATTTTTACGGTGTGTTCAGACCAAGGGCGTCATTTGGGCGTCAAAATCGCGCCTGACGCCCAAAGTTGGACGCTTGGTCACTAAAAAGTCAGACGCTTGATTTCCAGCGTCTTGACGCCCTGCTGCACGGCGAGAGATGTCCAGCCAAGGAGCGCTCGCCGCACCGTGGGAGGAGCCTCTCCTTTCTCTTTTTCCTTTCACCGGTCTGTCTGCACCATGGCAGGTGCAGGAGAGAGCGCGGCTCAGCTTTATGTGATAAATAAAGCAGCGTCGGCCATTGACTTTGCATGTAAACTTGACACCCAAATCGTGCTTGGTGTGAACACACCGTTACTCTGATCTCACAGACAGGGGCGTCTCCTTGGGGGATTTCATGTTTCATTGTTTTTAAGGAGAAAAAAAGACTCAGTGCTGTGATATCTTAACTTTTTACTTTCCTGCTGAAAAGCTGAGGATGTAACTGCTGCTTTCTCTCATGTTTTCTGTCCATCCCTGCTTTCATCATCTGCTGATACTTTAATTTGACTGCTGCTCTCCTCTGCACATGCGCACACGGAGCTGACAAACTTACTTTAGTTTGTCTGACATCAGATGGGGGGGCTAATCGAACCTCGGACTTCACACACGCACACGCTCACTCAAGGCCCTTTCAGATAGAACGCGGCAAGCGCAAGAGGACGGCGGCAAACCCATTCATCGTTTATGTGGCACCGCCGCGGCAGCGCATTCCGCCATGCGTCATTTGGGCGTCAGCTCCGCGGCGTGCAAGGTGGGCGCATGCCGCCGCGCTGCCGCTCACGCCGCTGCGCAGCGCGCTGTGACGTCCTTGTTCAGCCTGAAGTAAACCTGGAAGCGGTCTGTGTGAAAGGATGCAACGAGCCTGAACCCCCCCAAGTTCTGCCTTGTTATCAGGATCAGGTGGACCCCCACCCTTTTATCTGCTGCTGATCTCCTCCTCCTCCTCAGGAGAAAAGCTCTTTGCTGCGACGATGAGAGGTACATCTGTCACAACAACGAAGCGTGCCGGGGAAAAAGCACTTCCTGGTCTGTCGCTTAGCAACGCGTGCCTGACGTGCTTGCTGCCGCTGTGCTCTTTCGCCGACTCTGCGCCCTACCCCGCGGTGAACGCCGCGAAAAACGCGTCCAATCTGAAAGGGCCTTAGGCTGGACCTGCACATTCATGGTGCGTTCAAGTGCTGGTAGAAAGCTGGGTCATTTGGATTTTTATCTGACTTTTTTTTAGGAAAAGGTGGTTAAACAGTAAATTCATACCCGGTGCTAGACTCAAAACTCCGTGGCTGAAGCCCGGGGGAAATGGGCTGGTGACACCACTGCTTACAGACAAGCATCAGCTCCGTCACACAACCACCAAAACAAGAAGCACAACTTGCATAAAAGTGCATTAAATCGCTGATTTATATTAGGGCCGCTCAATTATGGAAAAAATCTTTTTCACGATTATTTCGGCCAATACTGAAATCATGATTATTCAAACGATTATTTTCTAATTGCACGATTCAAGAATTTAACATTTCTTTTGAAGGTTTCAAGCATTGAAAGCACAGCAATATAATATATATGTACCTTACAGCTGTTTTGCAATGTACAAAACATTAAGTGAATAAAATAAATGTACTTTGAATGTTGAATTAATGTGAAATACATAGAAAAACATAGATGTATCCAAAATAAACTATGCACCCAGCTGTCCTGCAATTTCTCTATATTTGAAAAATTAAATACTTATTTATATTTTTTAAAATTCCCTACATAAACTTAGTTGAGCTTAAGTGCAATGCTGAGCTTAACTTTCCTAATCTAACATTTTTGTTAATGACACCCAACAAATTGCCTGGGTGGAAGCCACTGAAATTAACTTTAACTTCAGAATAACTTTTAGAAATTGTGCTGAGAAAAATGAAAAAAAAATAAAATAAAATTCAACTTAATTAAGTTTGGAGATCCTTTGACACAAAAATTTAAATCATGATCAAATTTCAAATAGCTGCACAGCTCTAATTTATATAAAGAGACATCCATAGAAAGGTATTGCCAGCGTCCAAGTAGCTGCATGCAGTACAGTACTTACAGACTGGGGGTCAGGGGTGCAGCCTCCTCCCCCATCAGCTCAGCCCGGAAAAACTACAAACTCCAGCAGCAGAGGCCAGAAGCAAGCAAGTCCAACATCCCCGCGGGTCTATAAAGTCTGGTGTAACGGGATAAAAGGTTCCTCTAAACACACCGTTCAGATTCACCGAGGACCCGGTGGGTGGAATGCAAACCTGCCCTCTGGATTCCTAATACCTGCCCTCACACACACACACGCACACACACATGCACACACACGCACACGCACACACACACACACACACACACACACACACACACACACACACACACGCACACACACACACACAAACATGCAAACATACTTGTGGCAACCTGCAGCTGATAATGCAAAGCACACACACACACACGCACACACACATGCACACACATGCACACGCACACACACATGCACACACACGCACACGCACACACACACACACACACACAAACACACACACAAACATGCAAACATACTTGTGGCAACCTGCAGCTGATAATGCAAAGCACACACACACACACACACACACACACCCACCCACACGCACACGCACACACACACACACACATCCTGCGAGCTGTAAGGTCACGCAGGTGGCCTGCTGCTGCGTGACGGTGGGGCTGGCTTCCTGGCTGAGGACGTCCCAGCCCTGCACAGCTGCTGCAGCCTCAGACCTTCAGCGCTGCAGGTTTCATACATGGAAGCAGAGCGATTGATTATATGTGTATTTTCGGAGCCAATGGGAGGCCTGAAACTGAACCGGATCTGGTGATGCTGCTTCATAAATGTGAGGCCATCTGTTTAGATTCTTTTCTTCTGATTGCTCACATCTCAGATGATGTGAGGTGGCTTTAATCCAAAATAGCTTCTACTGGTATTAGGCCTAATAAATCTGTGCACGCTGGATGTAGCTGTACAGGGTATTAAATGCACAGAGATGCTCGGTGCGTTGGCTCATCCGTGCTTCCTCTCATCCCTTCCTTCACAAGGTCACTCTCTGACTGGGTTCATTGGGTTTGTTTGAATATTTCCAAAACTCTTTCTGGTCACTTCAGTGTTCCTGTTCGACAGTGTAAGACAACGTGGGATGTAAGAGAGCATCAGGGCCGGAAATTCATTCTTAAAACAGAGAAGACCCCCCCATTGCGTCACTCAGGAGGATATTCCCCATGAGCTTCACCACGGGTCTGACAGTGTCCTCCCGGTGCGTCAGATTTATTTATTTTGTTGTCTCTTTTTCTGAGTTAGCTCACTTGTCCTGATGATCAGGTGATGTAATGATGATTTACGTTTTAACCGGAGGGAAATCTGGCAGCAACGTTTGGTTTACCAGCGAAAGGGAAGCTGCGACGGCAGAAGCAGCTCAGAGTTTCTATTTCCTCAAACACGTGTGTCCTGACCATAGACTGGCTATTAAAAAAAAATCATTTATCTTGTTTTTGGAACATTTAAAGGTTGAATATGGAACATTTTTATTAAAAACTCTTTCGTGGAGGAATTAAAAACTTCCTCCAGGAGTCGTTTGGAGGGGTGCAGAATGAAAGTACATTTCCTAAAAATATATATATATTTAGCCTGAAAATAAATATAAAATACATTTTAACTGGTTTGTCAATGGCCGCGTTTCCCAGTTAAGATTCTTCTTTGGATTAAAGAAGGCCTCAAGGAAGCTCTTCCCAACAAAGGATCGCAAAGATACGCCCGTTTCCCAGATTGCTTCTTTCACGCGTTCTTATTTCCTGAGAAACGTTTTGGCTACGCTACATCTTTAGAAGGTCCTAACAGAAGCTATCCACTTCCGGGGGTGCTGAAAAAAAAGCAATCGAGGTCAGGTATACCGATCGACACCATTCATTTAGTGTGGAGGTTATTTTCCGACGCTGATATTGAGCCCATTTATACGTTTATGTGTTTGTGCAAGAAGACAAACTGTTAAAAATATGCATGTGATTACAGTGATTGCAAATATTCATTGAAAAGCTCATTGTATATTGTGTAATTGGCCAAATTGTGCTAAACAGGTGTAGGCGATTGGAAATTTACAGATGCCCTATAAATAATGGTCATTCTGACGCTATTTGTTGACGTAATGGCTGAAGGGAACCCCACCAAGAGGATGAAGCGCTCTCCGGCCTTCACGCCAGAGGAGATGGCGATTCTGATTGAAGAAGTGGCAGGTAAAAAAAGCATTCTCTTTGGAGGGACAAAGGGGAAAAAAGACATAGAAGCAAAGGCCAGGGCATGGCAATCAATAGCGCTGAAAATGTCCCCATCCAGCCCTTGCAGTGTGCGCAACTGACACCGACGCCTTGCTGAGTCCGGTTCCATCCCCCACTACCTCCAGAAAGCTCCCCACCGCGTAGAAACGCAACGCAGCCAGGCATTGCACCTCTGGGCTCAGAGCAAAGTTGCACCTTGTGGGCCTCCTGATGTGTGGAGCAACTATTTGAATGATCCGCTCGATTTCGTCGCGCGGTAGCCTGTAACGCATCTGAATAGCGCGATCTGACAGCACATCTAGAGGACTGAAATGCTGGCGCATGAAAGCATGTACATACACAGTGTCACTCCGTCTACGGCGACGCTGTTGGTTTGCTACCAAAATTTGCTGTAAAGCAGCCATGATGTCTGATACGGGTATGCGTAAATGGCCATGCTTTTATTGAGCGAAGCAGGTGCATCTCATCATGAACAGCTGACAAATGCGTAAATATGACGTGAGTCCTCATAGATTGCGTATAATTTGCGTACAATTCCTACCGCAATGTTTTTGTTTCTGTGGTTGATACCCACAGCTTTATCTAACGTAAGCTAAGTATAGGGAGGCCTATCTTGCCATTATGATTAAACTTAACCACAATATTTTCTGTCATTCACTCGGTAACTACAGTTTTCTTCCATCATAGATGATTGACATTATGACATGAGTGAGAAAACATGACTGAAAATACAACAACTGATCCGTGAATAGGTCCATTTTTAATAATTTCCATTTTCTACTTTTCTTTCACGGGAAATAGTGTCGTTTCCAAAAGTGACCAGTAGATGGGCCTGTTGTTCCCTTAGCAGGGGGGAACGTTAAAGAAGGGTCGAAAGAGTGGTTCTGGCCGCTCCTGAAAATAAAGAAGCTACTGAGTTAAGAGCGCATCTGGGAAACGCAACGTCCAAACAAGGCACCTTTAAGAAGTGACTTAAGGAGGAACTCAGCGTTAAGAGTGTCTTAACTAATCTGGGAAACGCGGCCAATGACGTTATGTTTACATCTACAGGCCAATACAAACCACCATTGCAAGTTGGCAAATACGATTTCTGTGTGGCAACAGTGCAACCTGTCCTCCAAAGTCATACGTACTACAGGGTCATTTGTGCACATCTGAAATTCCGCTCTCTCTGAGCGTATTTCACGCTCCCTGTCACCCCTGGCGGTGGAAGAAGGAGAAATGATGGCAGGTCTGACTAAAGAGAAGGACGTCGACTGAAGAAAGATATTAAACAACTGGTTAAAACACTTGAGGCGTGTTTAGCGCGACTGGTTGGGAAGCCGTTCCAGTAATCGGAGGCTGCAGCCGGTCTTGGTACGATTCCCAGTCTGAGTCCCGCTGCAGGACCCACTCTCTGCCCCCCTTTCCCTCTCCTTTTATCCTGTGATATAAAAGCCGTCAAAGCCTGAAAAAAACACCTGATTACAATACGACAGTGTGCATTCATTGCTTCACTTATTTGAATTCTGTTTTTTCATATTCACTGAGGAATGCACTTGTATATGACATGAATAAAGTTACTGCCAGCCACCGCAACACCTCACACGTTCTGTTAAAGGAATAGTTCACCCTCAGAATGATTTAACTTTATTTTCCACTTACCCTGATGGTGAGTAAGACTCTGGACCACTTGTTTAATATGTCAAATGCAGCCGGAGATCAGGACGACTTCTCGTTTCCCCCCAATGGAGTTCGCCAGGGTCCGAGCCAAAAAGGTCCATAAAAGTCCACAAAAAATTGTCAATATTCCTCCATACTGCTCGTCCCATGTAGTCCAAGTGCCCTGAGTGGGTAGCATCCAGAATTTACTTGAAACTACGCCACTTAGTATATTTTTAGAGTCTAAACAGTACTACATCTCATGCCTAGCAAGCACGCCGATGCACGTTCACGAAACTACGGAAGCCACGGCAGACGAGATCACGCGTTCTCTTTTTCTTTCTTTCTTTCTTTTAGATCAATATCCAACCCCTCCTGTGTTTGTCCCGGTTTGTCTAGAGCTCTCGCACTCTCAGCACAATGTAAACAGTGAATTTCTTCTACTACGCTTGCATTATCGGCAGAGTAGGCTCTGAACACTGAGGCTTCTGAGTTTCGTGACCGCACATGTGCGTGCATCACGGAAGTAAACAATACTCCTTTTTAGGCTCTAAAAATATAGTAAATGACGTTGTTTCAAGTAAATTCTGGACGCTACCCAGTCAGGACACTTGGATTACATTGGACGAGCAGTATGGAGGAATATTGACAATTTTTTGCAGACTTTTATGGACCTTTTTGGCTCGGACCCTGGCGAACTCCATTGGAGGGAAACGAGAAGTCGTCCTGATCTCCGGCTGCATTTGACATATTAAAAAAGTGGTCCAGAGGCTCACCATCAGGGTAAGTGGAAAATAAAGTTAAATCATTCCTACGGGTGAACTATTCCTTTAATCCCTTTCTTCCGGCTCGTTGTTAATAGCGTCCATAGCAACCACCATAGCAACAATCACAAAACCAAAAAGAATGTACGTCAACACAAAAAAGGACTGTGGATCGTTTACATGAAACGAATGGATATTATGAAAACAAAGTGTATATTTGACGCTAGAAAAGTTATCAGAACAAAGCTGAAACTGCAATCTATCTTAAAAATATAAATTTCTACTGAAGATTGAAGAGATATCCACTATTTTTCTTTTGGTCACTCCAGGGAGGAACTTGGCAGTCACGTAACCACCGCTAGGAGTCGCTTTTGGACGCTTTTTGAGTAACAACGTAAATATAGGTCATATTTTGGTGCATGCACAAACAACCCCATAGTACGTGTGACTTTGGAGGACAGGTTGCAACAGTACTTTGGGTACAATTAGGCTGGTACAGGAAAACAGTGGAGTCGGCAAGTCCAGCAGCTGCTTCAGAGCCAGGAGATACTGATATTGTCTCTGAAGAGGAGTGACCTGAGAAGAGCAAAAACTGGAGTAAATGTAGGTGAAGCTACATTAGATGGACCCACATAAACGTTTTCCACGGCATCAAAACACGAAAATGGCGACTTTTTTCCTGAAACGGTAAAATAACTTGTTTGCTAATGTGGCTAACGTTAGCTGTCAGTTATAAACTCCTCTGCAGTGTTGGACATGCTCCAGCTGTTGGTCACTTGCATATCAGCAGTGATGCTGGCATCCCAGCGGCTATAGTTGTTTTTCTGCCGTTGCAACTACAACCTAGACACACATGATGTCATTGTTCTGCCCGTGTTCCATATTCAACCTTTAACTTAGTGGTCTAAGGCTAGTGGTGATGTTTTGGGCTTTGGCGCAGCAAACCCGGGCTTGAGTCCCCAACACGGCACCCAGATAAACCACTGTGGACCACTGTTGTCCTGCAATGCTGCCGTTTTGTGTTAAAGTCTTTTATTTATGAACTGACTGTGTGGCGAAGGTGAAAGCAGTGAGAGCTGTCATCAGCCCGATGCTGATTTGAATGACTCAAATATCAATCAGCCTCAGAGGCGGGACTTTAATGCAGGTCCATGTTTGTCAGAGTAATTTTTCCATGTCACATGGCGGGGAGCGCAACATTAAACCAAAAAAATCTGACAATGACAAAAAAACATGTTGCTGGAAAGAAGGTTTCCCAGACATGGATGGGTTCCTGCTGAAGCCCTAACAAGATTGTAACATAGACGGTTAACAGCCGCTGCCAGTCACACTGAGCAACACTCCGAGACAGATCAGAGAACTGTGGAAATAAGCTATCATAGGTCTGGATTCCAGACTCTTACGTAGCGGTGTTGTAGAAAGAACAATCGAGGCCTTGACCACTGATTCTGTTTTATTTCACATAGTTAAAGTGTGGTAACTCGAGAGAAACAGTCGGCCTATAAAAGCTTTTGCTGTTTGCTGATGTAAAGACCTTGACAAAGTTGAATTTAAATGTGTTTAGCCTACAGTCGTCCTCAACATTATTCACACCCTCCCATTAAAGAAAAGGCTAAATTGACAATAGTTATTCAAATAACAACAGACAAAAGAAACTAATGATGAATAAATATTTACAAAATTATAATTTAGTGAATTCAAATATTGCTTTTGAATTGTGGTTGAAAATCATATTTCAAACAAGCAAAACTGTCCCAGACAAATTGGAGCACCTTGCTCATGAACAGTGGGTCAACATACCTCTCAACAGGTGCAGACATCTTTTTCAACGTTACAAAAAAAAAAACCTGATTGTAGTGATTGCCTCAAAGTGTTGCTCAACATTTTAGTGTAGCAGTCCCATCATGCTTGTTTACTTGTTTTATTTTTTGTTTTAATATTTCTGTTGAACCACAATTCAAAATAAACATGATTTTCATAAAAGTTTTATTGTTACTTTTGTCATTTTCAACTTATGTCACTGGCAGCTGATTTGAGGATGATTATTTATATATATATATATATATATATATATATATATATATATATATATAATTTGATAATCATGTTATTGTCCCACATTTGGTGAGATGGCATCTGGTCACCTCATGTGGACCCCTGAGCAAGGTCCTTAACCCCCACCAACTGCTCCACGGGTGCTTTAAATAGCAGCCCACTGCTCTCAGGTTCAGCCTGAGAAGGGTTAAATGCAGAGAATGAATTTCCTAATTGGCATTAATTGGGATTAATAACATAAATATTATTTAATATTATTTCTTTGATTACTTGACAAAAACATAGTATTAAGATATACATCATATACCGTGATTCAGGTAAAAAACATGTTGAGATATGAATTTTAGTTCATATAGCCCACCCCTACTGCACATTATTGCACGTTGCTGTACTTAAATGTGGGATTTTCCCACATTTTAAGGGCTACATTAGCAGGAATAGATTACTGTATATGAAGCACTTTAACCACAATCCTGTTGTGAGTTTCAGGCTCTTCCTCATTCAAATGCTCAGTTCAAACTTCACACAGTAGGTGTGAATGTGTGAGTATGCTTATGTGTTTAATGAATAAAAATTAATAAATAAATAAAATAAAAAAAATGAAATAAAATAAAAATATAAAAAAAAATAAATAATAAATTTCCATATAAAATCAAATAAAGTATTAATTCATCTCATTTTCTTTTTTTTTTTTTTTTTAACTAAATATATTTTATTTTTTTTTTTTATTTTATTCTTTATGCTGGATTAATTCCTTCTTCTCTCCCTCCTCTCCCCCCTTCCCACTTCCTCCCTCTCCCCCCCCCCCACTATTTCCTCCCCCTTCTCTCTGTACCATATAGGATGGCCTCTCTCCTCTTTCTCCCCTCTTCGTCCCTCCTTCTTTCTCTTTCATCTCCATCTCACCTCCTTCTGCCCCATCTCCTCCCCACACTCCTCCATCTTCCTCATCCCTTTCTTTACTTCCTGCTTCTCTTTCTTATTTTCCCTCCTTTCCCATCTACCTCTCACCTCACTTCTCTTTCTACCCTAATTTCATTTCTTCTCCCTCTCTTTTAATTATTTATTATTCTTTCTTCATTTATTATATTCTTTTCCCTCCTTTCTTATATTCTCTTCTCTGTTCTTCCTCTGCTTTTCCTATCCTCCCTTTTCCCCCTGTTTTTTGTCCTCCTCCTCCCCCTCCCCCTCCTCCTCCCCCTCTTCCCCCTGTTCTCCTTACTCTATTTTCTCCTGCCCCCCCCTTTATTCTCATTCCTCCTTTCTTTCTTTTTTTTTTTATTATTTATTTCTTTTTCACTTCTCTTACTAATTTACTACTCCCCTCCCCTCTTCTCCTTTTCCTCCCCCACTTTTCCCCCCCACCACCAACACATCCTCATAATTTTTCATTCATCAGAATTTTTCTTTATTCTTATGGTTGTTCTGGACTTTTCAGTTATAAAGGGTAAGGGGGAATTTCCTTTCTTTTGTCCCTCCCGTCCTCCACCCCCCCTCTCACACACCCCACCTTTCTCTCTCTCATCTTCGTCTGTTTGTTAATTATTTTAATTCCGGTGGTTTTGGAGGATCCCCCTGGGAGTTTTTGGGGTTTTCTGAAATTCAAAACAGCCAAAAAGGATTTAAATTACTTTAAAAATTTAAAAAAATTAACCCCCAAAACCCCCCCCTCCTGCCCCAATGGGAAAGGTGCCCTCTCTCCCTGAAGAAGATGATGGCCTCTTCCCCCCCCCCCCCATTAAATTATACCTGTTATTGATTCCTCCTGAAATTTTCTCTCTTTTTTGTTGAGGTGACCCAGTAAGAGTCTCTCAGTAAGAGTCTTATGTGCATACATCAGTTGTGTTTCATATATTATTTATAGGGGTGCAATGATACAAAAAATTCACGGTTCAATTCGGTTTGATACTTTCATGTCACGGTTTGATATTTTTCAATACAAAATAACTTTATGCGGCTTTTTAGCTGTTAGGCTTTTGTCCACAGCAACTTACCATTGGGGTCATATTTGACATGAAAACGAAAAGCTGCTCCAAACGCCACACCTAAATGTAGTCAAACAAGTAGTAATACGCAGATCTAAACGCAGATTTTCAACACAGAGCCATCTTCACAACACAAGTTGATAAAATAACTTCAAAATTCTGTATTGTTCGATATTCGATACACAGTTCTCACGGTTCGGTACACACCTCTATTGAACAGTTTGATAGGAATACATGAATTGTTGAGACCCTACTATTTAGGTATTTTCATGTTTCTGTGCAGCCCTTTGTGCGACCATGGTCGTTGTAAGTGTACTATATAAATAAACCTGAACTCGGACTTAAACTTCAGGATGTTTGACCAAGTGTGAGTTGCTGCTGTGTGACTGCCTGATTTAAAAACAGATAAAACCAGTGTTCCTAATAAGGTGGCCAGTAACCAAAATACCAGGGCTGTAATGATACCCATATCGAAATCGTGACACTCAGAGCCGCGATCCTGCCTCGTGGTGGGAGAAGGCAGGATCTTGACAACCACCAACCCCAGTTTAGACGCTCTAAAACTCCTCAGAACACAGAAAACTATTTGACTTTTTTCCATCAGGCTACAGACTACTGTAGCATTCAGTTGCTAACCAAACAACACGTCTGTCTTAAAGGTGCTTTACCTGATTTTGCACATTTTCGAACCATGAGCGAGGTTAACAGTGTAGTTGGAACCGTAAGCCCCGCCCCTAACTGTTTCTCCCAGTGAGAAACACTCTACTCTCCCTCCCACTCGACATGCATGAAGTAATGTGCACGTTTCATACTTGTGCACAAAGAAACTCCAGAGGAAACTTGCATCTTCCAGTGAATTTCTCGTTTTGGTTGCAGTAAATGGCTGCGAATCAGCCATTTTCTGTCATTAATTCATAAACCGGTAGTTTACCGTAACTACAGTTATGTACACAGATGCACAATTATGATGCGTTATGATGTTATAGGCGACATTACCACATATTATACTGTGTAGAAAGCATTTTTCTTGGAGAGATTAGAACAAAATCAGGTAAGGGCCTTTAAAGGCACCAGCGGTAAAGTGTCACGCATGTTTTTTTCCTGCAAGTCAAATGAAACTTGTCAGTTTTCCATCGGTACCTAAACCATCGACCGGGATGAGCCAGCTCCGGAGTGTGTGATTGAGGTGTGATGGCAGGTCCTCAGACACTGAGACCAGTGAAGGACAGGAGGAGGATACTGGTCGTGTTCGACAGGCCAGATGCACGGAGGACGTCCAGCTGGACGGAGCGCATGGACAGCCGAGAGGTGGGCACGTCGCGGGACGGTGATGACACCCCACTACTGGTTTTAGGTGTTTTTACCTTGACTTGTGATGGTAAACCAGCAGCGGTCCTGCCCTGACCAGCCCCAGCTTGGACTGGCTGACGGTAAAGGAGCGAACCCTAAACAGCTCAACCCTGTGAATGTGCTTAACGCCCTTCTGCAGTTCGGTGTGGGAGGATTTTTCCTCCAAAAACAAGGTTGGGTGGACTTGATTTTTTTTCTTTTTTTACTTTCTAAGGTGGAGGAGGGAGGTCATTCGTTTTACAAAAATCTGGCTACACATACTAGGCCATTTGCTCTCATCAATTCAGGCTGTCTGGGTTCGTTAATGTTGTTACTTCCATTAATAGTGCTGTAAAAATAATGTTTGGAGAAACGTGGTGTGCTTTTGTCTGCAGGTGTTTTTGTGCAGACCTATGATGTCGGCTGCTTTGCAAATACGAGGCAGCATGCCTGCGGTGAAATCAGCGCTGTTATCTCCAATGCCTCATCCAGGTTCAGGACACCCAGAATATCAAAACTCACCACAAAGTCTGTAAAAGTCTAAAAACAAATGTAGTCCAACGAGTCGGTTGAACACAGAGCAGTTGGTTGCTAGGCAACGCAACATCTGTTTATGCTGGCGCAGGGATATTTTGTGCTGCGGTCTAGCAGATCTACGTGTGGGTTACAGTCTGTTTTACCACGGGCTTGGAATGCAGCTCAGCCAATCACATTTAAGAACGAGAAACAGCCGTTTTATAATACAAATTGAATCGTGAGTTGGTGTATCGTTACAGCCCTACGAAATACCATGAAAAAGGACTTTAGACAATCTATACCATCATTCACCACAGAAACCCCCACCTACTATTCCTTTGTCCTACTATTTATTTGAGCTTTGGCTTAATCAAATATTTAACAAGTACAGCATCAACCACATTAGACAAAGTCAAAGCTCATTTTCACTCTTGTTAGCACACAATGCAACTGAACAACCTGCTGTTTTGTGTGTGTGCTTTCTACAGTGATAGTAGAACACCGAACTGTTTAAAGGTGCCATGACATCAAATTTCACTTTTCTGGGGTTTTGGGTGTATAATATGATCTGTTGTGCACTGATGAGGCCATGTGAATGTCCAGAGTGAGAATCAAAGTTCCTGTTTATGGTCTGTCAGCTTTGTTTCTCTGCTCAGAAACAGTTGAATCAGACAGCAGCTTATCATTCTACGTAGTTCTATCATTCTACGTAATTTAATTGCTCCAATAAGAGCACACTATCAAGTAAACAGCGCCCCTCTCTCTCTCTCTCTAACGGTTTATGCACCGTCCGCTCCCCCCCTCCCCTCCCTGTCTGATTCAGCTTCGTGTATGGAGCTAGTAGTAACTTCTGTGCAGTCAGTTCTGGATTTTTTAAACAAATGGATTTAAAAGAGAACTTCTGCAGCAACACTGAGGGAGGGGGCCACAACCTTGTCATTACCTGTAAGTTTATTTATTTTCTAAATGCTGTCTTGTCTTATAAACGTAACTCTGTGTCTGAAGTGCCCATGTTGCTAGCAGTTAGCCTTTAGCAAACTCCGACCGCAGCTTGACCTAGATTCTCCAAATAAGGTCATAGCCAAATAAGGTGTAGCCAATCAAAATGAAGTCAACGTGGTCTCCGGGTAAAGCTCCATATCATCACTGGACCCAACTGTATTACTGAGGAAGTGAGGTCTGGCGTTTCAAAACAATACTCCGCTGTAAAAAATGCAGTTTTTTTCTTGGGAGTATTTACATATGCAGTAATACCAACAACATAAACTAGTTTTTAACTGTTATGTCATCACTCCCTTAAGAAACAGAAAAACTGACAGGAGCAAGACACCTTTCTGCAAATCAGTCAACCACAACAAGCCATCAAATCCTCCACCGCCAGAGAGAAGAGAATCTTCCCACATCAAACACAGCGTCAGGAATGGTGTGTGAAGGGGCGGGGCGGCAGATTGTAATGAGAACGGGACACGGTGGAGGATGGAGAGAAGGCAAGGGAAAGAGACAAGGAAGACATGAAGCGGAGATCAGAGGGAAATGCACACTCTGAGAGAGAGACACGCTTAGCCAGCTCATTAGGAATATCTAGAAGATATCTATATTCAAATATAGACTCAAGGTTATAGCAAAGTGAGAATAAATAGGGATTTTTCCCATGCACACACACACACTCAGTCGCCCATCAAAATGCTCTCTACCTTCGCTTGCTTGAAAACAAACCTGGTAAGTGTGTGTATGTGGGAGCACATCTCAAACAAAGCGCGCATGACTCAAAGCAGTGCAGCATTAACATAGTCTTGTAATTATGCCGTGCAGCACTAATAAGCTCTGCGCAATGACTCCACTCACAAAAACAAAGATAAGATTTGTTGAAAAAAATGTAAATTAAATTGGAATACATACACAGAATGCATGGTAAAAAAAAAAAAAAAAAAAAAAAAGTTCCTCATTTTGGTTGAAACTGAGATTGAAATGTTCATTTTTTTGGTGTCACGTCCAAAATACAACGCTGGTTTAGGATAATGTGTAAAATGTTAATAAAAGCAGACTGCAATGACTTACATCTCACCAGCCATGTCTTATTTTCAGTAGAACATAAACAACATGTCAGATGTTGAAACTGAGACATTTTAACATGTCATGTTGAATATGAGCTCAGTCTGAATCTGTTGTAGCAACATATCTGGAACAAAAGCTGGACAATTATAATAGGAGGAGACTTTAATATCTAATTGGTTTAAGTGGGGACAGGTCAGTAACATGACTGGTTTAACTGGGAACAGCAGCAACAAAGCTGGACAATTATAATAGGAGGAGACTTTAATATGTAACTGGTTTAACTGGGAACAGGTCAGTAACATTACTGGTTGAACTGGGAACAGATCAGAAACATGACTGGTTTAACTGGCAACAGGTCAGGAACATGACTGGTTGAACTGGGAACAGATCAGAAACATGACTAGGTAGGCTATAAAAGGAGCATTTCAGAGTCTCTCAGATGGAAAGACGGACAGAGGTTCACCAATCTGAGACAAACTGGAAGGGAGAAAATGGAATAAGGAAGAAGAAATTGAACCGGAACAAGGCTGCAGGTCCAGATGGTGTCAGTCCCAGAGTTCTCAAGACCTGTTCAGAACAACTATGTCCGGTTCTCCAGCACCTTTTTAACACCAGCCTGAGACAGAACAGAGTTCCTGTGCTGTGGAAAACATCCTGTCTTGTTCCAGTCCCTAAAAACCACAACCAGCTGAACCAAATGACTACAGACCAGTTGCTTTGACATCTCACATCATGAAAGTCCTGGAGAGACTCTTACTGGCTCATCTCAACAAGCAAGTGAATACCTTTCAGGACCCATTACAGTTCGCATATGGTAATGGGCTTGGGGTTGAAGACGCCATCATCTTCCTGCTTCAGAGAGCCCACTCTCATCTGGACCAGTCAGGCAGCACTTTCAGGGTCATGTTCTTTGATTTTTCGAGTGCATTTAATACTATTCAGCCTGCTTTGCTATGTCAGAAGCTCCATAACTTCCAGGTGGATCCTCCACAACCACCTGGATTTACGACTACCTAACAAACAGACCACAGTTTGTGAGACTGAAAGGTTGTGTGTCTGAGATGGTGGTCAGCAGCACTGGAGCACCACAAGGGACTGTACTCTCACCATTCCTCTTTACACTGTACACCTCAGACTTCCAGTACAACTCTGAGTCCTGTCATCTGCAGAAATATTCTGATGACTCTGCTGTTGTGGGGTGTATCAGTGATGGACAAGAAGCTGAGTACAGAGAACTGGTCAGTCAGTTTGTGAAATGGTGCAGTAACAATCAGCTCATCTTAAATACCAGCAAGACTAAAGAGATGATTGTTGACTTCAGGAGGAGCAAGAATAAGCAGCATAGTCCTGTCTACATCCTGGAAGAGGAGGTGGAGGTGGTAGAGAACTACAAATACCTGGAGTTCAGCTGGACAACAGACTCGATTGGAAATGCAACACTGACTACATCTACAAGAAAGGTCAGAGCAGACTCTACTTCTTAAGGAAGCTGAGATCATTCAACGTCTGCACCAAGATGTTGCAGATCTTCTACAAGTCTGTTGTGGAAAGTGCAATCAGCTTTGCAGCATCTGCTGGGGAAGCAGCATCAGAATCAGAGACTTGAAGAAACTAAACAAGCTGATCAAGAAAGCTGGTTCTGTGCTGGGGATAACTCTGGAGCCGCTGGAGCTGATCGTTCAGAAAAGAATGCTGCACAAGCTGATGAAGATGATGGAGGATTCTTCCTCCTCTCCACAACACGGTGAAGAATCAACAGTGTGTTCAGTGGGAGGCTGCTTTAAGTTCGCTGTAGGACGGAGAGATACAGAAATTCATTCCTGCCAGCAGCATCACCCTGAAGAACAAGACTTACTGACTGACTGACATTATTATTATTATTATCATCATCAATGTTATATTGTTAAAACAAAACAAAAAAAAAAAAAAAGAAAAAAAAAGAGAGCTTTTTGACATTATTGAATTTCCCTTCTGGGATAAATAAAGTATTTTTCATTTCATTTAAAAAATCAATAACTGTATACACGTCATTTTTTTCATCCTCCTCTTTCATTTCTCACCAACTCTGTATTTTAAGGGTGGTAATGCTGCCTGAAAGCTTCAGATAATAACTAAATATCTGCATACATAATAGATGCCTGGGGGGCGCGATGCTCCGTTGATATTTTCATAATAAACGCAGCCACAGCCTGTCACGTCACCTCAAGTTGACTCAGAGACGCGGTGGCAGTGAACAGCCGAACACCGGCGCTTTGTGGCACTGCAGCAACTACAGTGACAACAAGAGGGGACCAGATATTTCTTTCTATGGATCAGTGAAGACGGACATCATCAGAGATGCTTTTAGTGATCAGAGCTGACCGGACGCTGCATCTGTGCAGTGTTACTATCGTATTGAGTGAGTTCCAATGCGCGTTAGCAGAGCTGGCTTTAGTTGTTGCAAACTGGGTTTGATGTACATTTTCCCCCCGAAATTAAGTTCTGAGCGTGAATCTGATCAAACACTTGCTGTAACAACTGCATGTGTTTAGCTAACCGCTCGTGTTAGCCGCTGTTTACATAAAGTTGATCACCAGAACACGACTTACTTCTCCCAGCTAAAACTTCCATATTTTCGGGTCAGCCCAGCCAGGCGTGAAACATGGATAGACATCCCTGCTGGTGAAAGCTTTCTTTCTCCCGTGTATGAAGACGATTATTATGTATCTGATAGATGGAGGAAAAATCTGCTCAGCCGATGTAGCTGTTTGAAAACTTCTCCAGGGACTCCGTTTGGATGGCACCATTGAATTGGGGGAGTGGGTGGCCTGGTGGTAGCGTCGTGGGATTTGGCGCGGAGGACCCGGGTTCAAGTCCCCAACTCGACTCCTAGGTTAAACACTGTGGACCCCTGAGCAAGGTCCTTAACCCTCCAACTGCTCCCCGGGCGCTTTAAGTAGCAGCCCACTGCTCTCTGATACTCAGTACAGAGATGGGTGAAATGCAGAGCCCTAATTTCCCCCCAAGGATCATACAGGTATAACAAAAAAAATAAAATAAAAAAAAATAAAATAAAGAGATTTAGCTCCCTCTGACCATTGTTCTCATTTATCGGCCACCTAAACCAAATCCAGTCTTCATTGCAGAAATACATGAGCTTCTTGTGGTACTCTGTAGCACGTCAACAAACGTGATTCTTGGAGATCTCGATGTCGATGTTGACACTCCATCCTGCCACTCTGCTGCAGAGTTCCTCGAGCTTCTCGACGCCCTTGAGCTTAAACAACATGTTAATGCTCAAACACACACCAGGGGCCATGTCCTTGAACTGGTCATCACGGACAGTAAATCGAACTCAAATGCCATAAGCCCTCTCATCACATCCATTATAAACAACTCTCTTGAAACCGATCACGTTCCCTCAACACTTAAAACTGCTCTCATCAGACCCACAATGAAAAAACATTCACTAAATCCTGAAATTCTGACAAACTACCGCCCCATCTCTAACCTCCCATTTCTCGCCAAGCTTCTGGAAAAGGTTGTGGCAGCCCAGCTTCAGGACCAACTTCAGTCAAATGAACTTTTTCGAAAAATTCCAGTCAGGTTTCCGTACAGCCCACAGCACAGAGACAGCCCTGGTCAGGGTCACCAATGACCTCCTGGTGGCTGCTGACCAGGGCTCTCCCTCCCTGCTAATCCTTCTGGATCTTTCTGCTGCATTTGACACCGTTGGCCATCCTATTCTCCTCACCCGCTTGCAGACACACATTGGACTTTCTGGAACTGTCCTCAGTTGGTTCTATTCTTACCTGACAGGTAGAGCTGAGTATGTGACCCTGGGGGAGGCAAAATCTAGACCTCACCATGTCACTTGTGGGATCCCCCAGGGCCTATTTACCATCTACATGCTCCCCCTGGGTCACATTGTCAGCAAGCATGGAATTTCTTTCCATTGCTATGCTGACGATACTCAGCTCTACCTCAGGTCAGACCCCACCACCTCTACAGCCCCCCCACCAGCCCTCACAGCCTGCCTGGAGGAGATAAAGGTGTGGATGATCAACAACTTCTTACAGCTTAACAGCGGGAAAACTGAAGCCATTCTCATAGGTACTCCACATCAACTCCAATCTTCCTCCGTCACCAGCATCTCCTTTTGTGGCCAGATCATTCCCCTTTCCCCCTCTGTTACCAACCTGGGAATCAAATTTGACCCCCACCTTTCATTTGAGCATCACATCCGACAACTCACTAAAACAGCTTTTTTTCATCTAAGGAATATTGCCAAACTTCGCCCCTCCCTCTGTCTGGCTGATGCTAAAAAAAGCTGGTCCACGACTTGGTCTCCTCTAGGCTGGACTACTGTAATGCACTCCGTGTCGGGATCCCTGGCAGGAGCCTCCAGAGGCTCCAGAATATCCCGAACGGCACTCTTGATTGGCAAACGAGGGGGAAAATCACCGTGTTTCCCTACATTTTGTAGCCATTCGAGGTTATTAGCTACAGGTGTTATATTTAAAATCTGCATCTGGCATCTCCACAGTGACATCAGCTGTTTTTCAGCATCCTCTCCCTCTGTCACTGCTGCATGTACTCAGGTTCCTCTGGAATAACAAATGCCAGTTTGTTTTTGCATCTCCGTAATTTTGCGTCGGAGCAGATGTTTCTCCTCTGAATTATTCGCAATTTTGTGCCATTTATGGTGCTTTGTGCTTTGGGACATAAATGCCTTTCAGGCTCCCAAAAAGGTGCATATACTGTAGGTGCCTTTGGGTTCACTTATGACCCTTACAGGATACATCAATTCAAATTGTACCTTGAGGGACAGAAATGTACCTGTGCTGTCACACTATTTCTGACAGATTCAGTAGAAGAAGTAGTTGTTCAACTTACAAACTCAGTGAGGAAAAAATGGCAGTAAACTGAGGGAACTCCTGGTTTACTTCCCCTTTCTTTGAATTGAATCTTTCAACAGGAAACTGGTTTCATTACTGTTAAATTAAAAGGAAAAAGAAAGATAATGAAATTTCCTGGGTTAAGATAAAGGCAGTTATGGCAGTTACATACTGTCATGGTCAATTTGGCCTGTGTTGACGTTTAAACAACAGTAACACGACCCTAAACAACACTCTTTGTCTGAAGCTATATAACTTTCCTCAAAACAAAACAAGCAAAGAAGAAGTATTTTTAAAAAGAAGCCTATTTGACCCAAAACAATCCTATTTTTACAAAAATAGGATTGTTTTGGGTCAAATTTGACGCTTGTCCCTTTGGATGGATTTTAGATCCACCACTAGTGGGCAGATGAGCGGAAACGGCTGTAAAACTATACAAATCATCTTTGTTTATATTTTATATTCTACATGGGACAGTGGTGACAGAGCTCATCGAGAGAGTTGGTGGAGGAATCTCCAAACACTAAAATGGTAAAACAACACTGGAGTTTCTATGTGTGACGTCCATAGGAAGGAAAATGATCATCTGTAACATGCAACAAATGTTCTCGTAGTCCCAACATTTCAGAGTCCGGTTGAGAGAAATTAGTTTATTGACTCTTCTACGATAAGTGGTGATCTGAACCCTTTTAGCTTGTTTCCACAGTGTGATGAGACTCTAATCTTCTACAGCTTGTTTAATAATAATAATAATAATATTAATAATGATACTTATCATTATTTTTATTATTATTATTATTACTATTAAAATTATTATTATTATTTTTAATCTTTATTAATCCTGACTGGGAAATTTGTTTCTGCATTTAACCATGTCCATTTCCAAAAAGTAATAGAGAAATTTGTGTAGCAAAGCAGAATAAATCCCTTTATTTAAGTCATCAAGATACTGTGACTGAATGCTATCAGCAACTTACTTTAAATACAGCTGATGAGGCAAGTTTATTTCTACACCCCAATCATGTACAAGACAATTCAAAGTGCTTCACACAAAACATTAAAAGCATAACAGAGGGGTGCAGAAGAGAGGAAGCATAAAAGTGAGTAAACAAAAAAGAATTTAAAAAAAATATGATTTAACATTATCAACAGAACAGAGAAATTAGGTCTTAACAAAGTCTGTGCGGATTTGAACTTCTGATAATTTGTGGTATTTTGCTTGAACCATAAAAAAAGTTGTTTATGCCATGTTTGCATGACGTACATTTTCAAACTGAAGACAGAATCGAATCAAACTTATTTGTACAAAAAACAAGTGAAGTTGACCAAAGTGCTGAACAATTTTCACAAGACAATAAACACAATAAAAAAAATCACAAAAATAGAAGATACAGCAAAAATATAAGTAAAAGGTTTTAAGAAGGTTAAAGATTTTCAAAAATGAATATTTATCTTAGACCTTGAAAATATTTATTTGAGAAGAAAAGACTTGTAAGTGTGCAGGGAAGTCATACGAGTGAAAAGATGGGCTCATTATGGGATGCAGCAGCAGCCGTCATGTCCTTTAATCAGCTTCTCTGCAGCAGAGAGCTGGAAGCTGTTCCACAAACATTTTCCTGAGGATATTCTCAGGTCTGAGCCATTCTTATTCTCACCTCTTCTTACAGCTTCATAATTAATTTGCTTTCCAATCTCCACGAGTGCCTCCAAAAATAGTTGCAGCGCTCTCTCTCTGCCAGAACTGTCTCCCACCTCAAAGCTCCAAGTTACACTTAAAACAACTCCAGAGAAGTTAAAGACCCCCTTCTTGACGCGTGTCCCAGAATAAGGCCGATGAAATAGCTGAGTCCTAAAGTCCTTGAGCATCGTTATTGCTGTGAAGCCAAATGTTGGCAGGGCTGCCTCCGGTCCCGACTCTCAGAACGCAGGGAGGCATTGGGGCTGGGAACGGGAGCCAGCTCCGGCTCTTTCCAGGAGTGACTCAGGTCTTTGGCTGGGTATGAGTCACTCCTCCGCTTCCGGGATCGATATTCAAAAAAGCAGGCGGACATGAATCAAATAACAATGAGCCGTGTCAGAGAAAATCACCTTGTAGCCATTAAGAAATTAAGGACTCCATTTTTTCTGTCTTGTTTGCTTTCCAGCACTTTCTTTTACAGCAACTTCCATCTCGTGCTGCACACTTCTGCGGGGAGATGAAGCAGAAGCTGCAGGCCTTAAAGGGGAAATTTGTTTCGTTTTTCAACCTGGATCTATTTTCTAGCATGAAATCCATTCGTTTACTCACCCAGACAGTTTTGGTGTAACTTGAATTCCTTCAGGAGATATTTAGATCCACTCCAGATCAGCGTATGTCCAATATAATGGAAGTGATGCTGCAACCTGGCGCAGCCTCTAAATAAGGCATTGGCCGCGTTTCCCAGTTAAGATTCTTCTTTGGATTAAAGAAGGCCTCAAGGAAGCTCTTCCCAACAAAGGATTGCAAAGATACGCCCGTTTCCCAGATTGCTTCTTTCACGCGTTCTTATTTCCTGAGAAACGTCTTTGCTACGCTACATCTTTAGAAGGTCCTAACAGAAGCTATCCACTTCCGGGGGTGCTGAAAAAAAAAGCAATCGAGGTCAGGTATACCGATCGACACCATTCATTTAGTGTGGAGGTTATTTTCCGACGCTGATATTGAGCCCATTTATACGTTTATGTGTTTGTGCAAGAAGACAAACTGTTAAAAATATGCATGTGATTACCAGTGATTGCAAATATTCATTGAAAAGCTCATTGTATATTGTGTAATTGGCCAAATTGTGCTAAACAGGTGTAGGCGATTAGAAATTTACAGATGCCCTATAAATAATGGTCATTCTGACGCTATTTGTTGACGTAATGGCTGAAGGGAACCCCACCAAGAGGATGAAGCGCTCTCCGGCCTTCACGCCAGAGGAGATGGCGATTCTGATTGAAGAAGTGGCAGGTAAAAAAAGCATTCTCTTTGGAGGGACAAAGGGGAAAAAAAAGACATAGAAGCAAAGGCCAGGGCATGGCAATCAATAGCGCTGAAAATGTCCCCATCCAGCCCTTGCAGTGTGCGCGACTGACACCGACGCCTTGCTGAGTCCGGTTCCATCCCCCACTACCTCCAGAAAGCTCCCCACCGCGTAGAAACGCAACGCAGCCAGGCACTGCACCTCTGGGCTCAGAGCAAAGTTGCACCTTGTGGGCCTCCTGATGTGTGGAGCAACTATTTGAATGATCCGCTCGATTTCGTCGCGCGGTAGCCTGTAACGCATCTGAATAGCGCGATCTGACAGCACATCTAGAGGACTGAAATGCTGGCGCATGAAAGCATGTACATACACAGTGTCACTCCGTCTACGGCGACGCTGTTGGTTTGCTACCAAAATTTGCTGTAAAGCAGCCATGATGTCTGATACGGGTATGCGTAAATGGCCATGCTTTCATTGAGCGAAGCAGGTGCATCTCATCATGAACAGCTGACAAATGCGTAAATATGACGTGAGTCCTCATAGATTGCGTATAATTTGCGTACAATTCCTACCGCAATGTTTTTGTTTCTGTGGTTGATACCGCCAGCTTTATCTAACGTAAGCTAAGTATAGGGAGGCCTATCTTGCCATAATGATTAAACTTAACCACAATATTTTCTGTCATTCACTCGGTAACTACAGTTTTCTTCCATCATAGATGATTGACATTATGACATGAGTGAGAAAACATGACTCAAAATACAACAACTGATCCGTGAATAGGTCCATTTTTAATAATTTCCATTTTCTACCTTTTTTTCACGGGAAATAGTGTCGTTTCCAAAAGTGACCAGTAGATGGGCCTGTTGTTCCCTTAGCAGGGGGAACGTTAAAGAAGGGTCGAAAGAGTGGGTCTGGCCGCTCCTGAAAATAAAGAAGCTACTGAGTTAAGAGCGCATCTGGGAAACGCAACGTCCAAACAAGGCACCTTTAAGAAGTGACTTAAGGAGGACCTCAGCGTTAAGAGTGTCTTAACTAATCTGGGAAACGCGGCCAATGTTTTGTTATGAAACATTCGTCAGACCCCCCTGTGAGCTTGAAGCGGCCTTGAGTTGCTTATTTGTGGTGATCCTTCCTTATTTACAGACATTTACTTGATATAGTGTCGCATAACAGTGACGTCATCAAAGCCGCCGCAGTAAAAATGTCTGTAAATAAGAAAGAATCACCACAAATAAGCAACTCAAAGCCGCTTGGAGCCCACAGGGGGGTCCGACTAATGTTTGGTAACAAAACATTGGTAAAATGAAGGAGTTTGAGGCAGATAATGTCTTATTTAGAGACTGCACCAGGTTGCCACATCACTTCCATTATATTGGACATCCGCTGATCTTGAGTGGATCTAAATATCTCCTGAAGGAATTCAAGTCACACCAAAACTGTCTGGCTGAGGAAATGAACGGATTTCATGCTAGAAAATAGGTCCAGGTTGAAAAAAAAAACTTCCCCTTTAAACTTGTCTGGCTGTCGGTATAGCCCCCCCCCCCCCCCCCCTGCAACCTTGCAGTTTTTATGTAAAGGAGTCATCTACAAAATTGACTGGACCTCATTCAGTGTCCTATAATAGACTAATATTTAAAAAGTTTCTCCTCTCTCATGCTCAGCGATTGAATGCATGCCAGAATTAGAAACTGGGCTTTCTGCAGCTGTGTGTGTGTGTGTGAGTGAGTAAGTGAGTAAGTGAGTGCAAAATAAAAAGGTATTTGTGTAAATGCAAAGGAGCTCCTCCTTCACTCTTTTAGCAGCCTATTATTTGCAGAAAAGATTTTTGCATCTTTCCAGGCTGACATGAATCTTTAATGACTCGGGTTATGATCGTTGCCACGGACAGGACAGTTTGTCACGCTGCATCATGACGTGCACGAGGACCAGCTTTCAATTATAACACTATGACTCGTTTCTGTGTATGAATGGACTTTAAAAGAAAAAAAGCCAGAAAACACTTAAAGACTGAAAATAACCGCTATTAAATCCCAATTATTATGAATTAAGAAAATATTGTGGGGGAGTTCTTAGTGTAAATTGCTGAAAACCAGAGTGACATGTAGATCATGTAGATACTGTAAGAAATATTTTTCTTAAAAAAACCTTACTCAAATAAATGCATGGGCCTGTTTGCAATAATGAAAAAGGGAGGATGGGGTAATAAATAAGGTTTCCCATGAACATGTACAGTCTGTGAACACATGCTGATCTAATAATTTTCTGTAATGCAAAGAAAGAGCAACAAATATAACACATACTGTATGTAGCAGAGTATGCCAGGAGGTCAGGTTTCTACATAAATCTTATAAAAGATGAGTATTACTAAAATAAAAGTCTTCTGATGTCAGTAATGGATCCAGTGTAGAGGACACACTGACAGCTTAAATATGTCCCAGTCCAATCAATCTATCAATCAACCCAATACTGAACTTCTACTGAATTATAATTTCCAATTTAAACTACGACTGTTCTTATTCATAAATGTAATTATAAGAATAAATCAATTTACAGTGTAGAAAGATTTTTATTAATATAAATAAATATGTTATCTTCCATATATTCTCTCTCTCTCTCTCTATCTATCTATTTATATATATACATATATATATATATATATAGGTAAATATATATGTTTGCTGTATAAATATGTGAGTATATATACAGTATATATGCTGTATACATATGTAAATATATCTATTAAACAGACTCAGAAGTGTAGTGGGCCTCTCAGGTACTGTCTTAAAATGTTTTATTCCTATCTCACAGATCGACAGTTTTTAGTAAGTATGGATACATGCTCCTCAGAAATCCATAAAATGAAGTGTGGGGTTCCCCAAGGATCAATTTTAGACCCAGTACTTTTTAACCTGTACATGTTACCACTTGGGTAAGTCATCAGGAGACATGGCATTGACTTTCACAGCTATGCTGATGATACTCAGCTTTACATCACCGTGTCTCCTGATGACCTGGAGCCAGTTAACACCCTTTTAAATTGTATTTTAGATTTAAATAAAGTCATGGATGGCAGAGAACTTCTCACAGCTCAACCAGGACAAGACTAAAGTTTTAATCATCGGTCCTGAAGACAAGAGAGAAGATCAATTTACCTAATTTACAGAATTTTAATCCTTCTCAGTGTGTGAGAAACTTGGGTGTTCTTTTCGACTCTGAACTGAATTTTATTCCACATATCAGAAATGTCACAAAGACAGGATTTTATCATCTTAAAACATTGCCAGTTCTCTCTTCTACCAGCACAGAGGTGCTGATGCATGCTTTTATTTCTAGTAGAATAGATTACTGTAATGCCCTGCTCTCTGGTCTTCCCAAAAAGTCTGTTTCCAGCTTACAGTTATTGGAGAACTCGGCAGCACGAGTTCTGACGAGGACCAGAGGGGGGGAACACATTACACCAGTTTTAAAATCACTGCATTGGCTCCCTGTGCGTTTCAGGATCGACTTTAAGGTTCTTTTAGTGGTTTATAAATGTCTTAATGGTCTTGGGCCTTCTTATTTATCTGACCTGCTTTTAAACTATTCCTGGTGTGAATGGGTCACATCCACCTATCCTTTATTATGCATGTTGACACTGGGACGCTGCTTCCTGTTTCACTGACTAGGTTGTACCTCTTCTCTGCGTACTTCTGCGTGTGTTTGTATGATCTGAGGATATTTAAGCACTTTAAAGCAGAATGGAACTCCAATTGCTTTATTGTGTTGAACAGTTTTGCTTTGCCAAGGGGTAGGGCTGGACAATTAATCGAATTTTAATCGTGATTTCAATTTTGCCTTTTCACAATCATAAAAACACTGTAATCGATTAATCGATTAATCCTGAAGTGAACAGACTGGTGGAGTTATAGGAAGCAAACTGCAGGGAGTAAAGAACAGGAATGCATGTAGACCGAGTATTAATTTTTTTATTGCTATTGTTATCTTAAATGATATTCTTATTTTACTCCTTTACTTATTTCTAATTTATTCCGGTTTTATTTTATTTTTCAGTTATATTTGAAGTAGAATTTTGGTGGTTCAATGAACACTTTATATAAAACGAATGAATAATCGTGTAAATTAATCGTGATTTCAATATCAGTCAAAATAATCGTGATCATAATTTTTTCCATAATCGTCCAGCCCTACCAAGGGGAGCTTTATGAACATAAGGCTCCCCTTGATATCCTGTTCATTCATTTTATTTCTTTATTTAAACATTTGTCTATTACACCATTCCATATCATACTGCTGGGCCTGACAAGGGAGAAATGAAAGTTAACAGAGGTAATGATAGAAAGTGGAACAGAGAGAAAGAAGTGAGGAAGAGGAAGAGAGAGAGAGAGAGAGAGAGAGAGAGAGAGGGAGGAAAGAAAACATGAATCCACTTACACAGTTCACTGGTACATCTGTACAGCGATCCCTAAACAACATTCCAAGGTCTCTGTTGGAAAACAAAACAAGCAATCCCCTACAGGAGGACCTGCAGGTGGTTTAAATATCCTCAGATCATACAAACACACGCAGAACTACGCAGAGAAGAGGTACAACCTAGTCATTGCAATGGGAAGCAGTGTCACAGTGTCAACATGCATAATAAAGGGTCTCCATGGTGATGCAGTCATGCAGATGCAGCCTCGTCTCTGCAAGGAGGAGGAAGCCCGCAAAGCCCGAGACCCGGGCCCCCAGCAGCCTCCCTGAGGCCCAGACCCCAGCCACCCAGGAGATGTACTGAAAAAATAAAAACAATGAAAATAACAGCTTCAAAACAATTATACTTAGTGAATGTTTTTCATTGTTTCCAGCTTATGAATTATATTTATTTCCAATATGTAAGCACATTAATGCAAACGGACAATCAGGTGATAATTATGTGAACCAAACAGCTGTGAGAGGAAAGCGGGAGAAAGAGCTGCAGATAAAAGGCCAAGAACAGGAAAGAATAGGAATGATGCAGTGCAGGTGCATGCTGGGATTTATATCTGGCCAAGTACGCATGAGCCTCCTCTGATGCTGCTCGGTAAAATGGGCGGAAGAAGTTCTCATCCGGGGATTTACAGCGTACTTGCCGATAAGCCAACTTTGAATTGGAACATGACCCGGACCGCGGTGATGACGTTTCACGAGTCCCCGAGTCCGCAAGTACGCACAAGTACGCAGATTGAGAAAAGGCCATCGAGGTTGCCATACTTGTTCCACCATTTTACTACGGTGTCCCTGAATGGACAAAACAACGTGTTTGAAGTAAGAACTCTGAACTTTAAAACTGTTGTACCAGCATTGTTTAATGGGAGTTAGAGACTGTTTGGGATAAATAATGCCTTCCTAGTCCAGTCATATCTCACCTGAGACCAATGGATCCACTCACACATGAAAGCATCTTCATGTCTGGGAGAATTTTGGTCACTAACAGCCACCATACATTCACAACAGTGCTGGAATATGAAATCATTTGAAAGAAAACTTTTTTTTTTCAAATACCCTTTACCACTAGATGTCAGTAATTCTTACATACTGTACCTTTAATGAAATTAAATCTGACCCCACAAATCAGAAAAGACCCCAGAAGAAATATTCATTTTAATGTATGAAATAATGGTTCCCAACTTGTTTACATTGTGAGTTTTGTGACGTGCAGACCCTGAAAGCGTGATGGATTCATTTCTACGACGCTGTGAGGACTGGATGTCTCTACATGTATGTGCTGCTCGCCATATGGCTGCAGGAACATGGAGGATCTCTCCCTCCCTGCTTCTGTGTGTGTGCCAGAGCTCTGCTGTTCCTCCTCCGTCCTCCCCCCTCCCCGTCACCATGCCGAGCTGCCTGGGTGTACTTTCACCTCCCCCACTCCCTCCATCCCTCCGTCTCTTCCTTATATCATCCTCTCGCTTACATCCTTCGTGTCTGCTAGTACACACAAACAGAGGTGGAATAGGTGGTTGTGGTTGAAGTCCTGCTGCAGACGGATGGACGAGGGTTTCGGGGAAACCCCCTCAGACTCATGTGATGGATGAGTCATGCTAAAAACTGTCAGAGGTAATTTGATGCAAGAGAATATGAGCGTACAGTATGAAATGCTTCTCTTGTTCATGTATTTCTCACTTTTTCCTCATTTCCTCCTCTACTCCTCTCACCTCCCCCTTCCTCCTCTTCCTCCTCTTTCTCTCAGTATACTTCTAACTGCTTTTCCACCCACTCGCTCCTCATCCTCGCTTTTTCTCTCTGTTTATCACCCTCTCTCTCTCTTGTGCCCTCTATGTTCTGTTAAAATGGTGTTCATCTTGTATCAGGGGAAGCGTCTCTAAATATATGAACAAGTGACCTACGAGTTTGATGGATGTGAAAACTTGCTGATAATTCCTCATGTATCCAAATCAGCCTGATTTTATCGCCGACTCGTTTTTGGGACACCATGAAGGATGTCGGCGGTCCTGTCCGTGAAAGGAGGCAGGTCAGCAGAAGAGAAGATGCAGGTCGAGACCACCCAAACAGGACGGATAAACATGGATATTCCTGATAAAGACTCATGTCAGCATGTTCGCTCCAGCGTTGTGAGATCAGAGGTGGTGACATGACATGTACTCCAGGATTCTTGGAACAGAAAATGAGTTTTCTTTGCAGACTGAGCTGAACTAAAAATAAACATTTAAAATGAGTTGCAGCAAAGAAATGTTGGGCTTTGGAGGACTAAGGGCAAATTAAATCTTTTGGAATATGTCTTAGTATATCTGTTTTAGGGCTGTCACAAATAATTATTTTGATAATCGATTAGTCAGCGATTATTTTGTCGATTGGTCGACTAATTGAAGCATTAGTTGAAATTTGAAGCATATTTACAGAATCAGTCAAAAATTTAGACACTTTCTCATTGAATCTAACGGGAAAACGTGTCCAAACGTTTGACTGGATGTGTGTGTTTATTTATGTCAATACACTATTTAGGAGAAGCTGAGCAGACAGAAAGACAAGGCAGCGGAGGGTACAGTAGCAAGAGGAAAAACAAACGATTAGTTGATTTGAAATTAGAAATTTTGATAGGCAATGATTAGTCGATTAATCGACAAATTGCTGCAGCCCTAATCTTTTTAACAATATAAATACAGTCATCCTCAAAATTATTCATACCCTCAAATTAAAGAAGGAAAAAAAATCATTAGTAAGTGAAATTAGTTTAAAAGAAAAAAAAAGATATACTTTATTAATCTCAATTAGTGTGCCAATTAGGAAATTGGTTCTCTGCATTTAGCCCATCTCAAGTTGGAGCAGTGGGCTGCTACTTAAAGTGCCCGGGGAGCAGTTGGTGGGGGTTAAGGACCTTGCTCAGGTGTCTACAGTGATTTACCTGGGTGTCGTGTCGGGGACTCGAGCCCAGGTCTGCCACGCCGCAGCCGGCAACGTTGGCCACTACGCTACCCACCCCCCCAAATTTAAATCAACAAAAGTGATGATAAATGAAAAATCTATGAAATTGTGGTTTGAAAGAAATATTAAAAACAAACACAAAAAATAAAACAAGTAAACAAGCATTAAGGGGCTCTGAAGGTAAAATGTTGTTGAGCAACACTTTGAGACAATCACTGCAATCAGGTGTTTCTGTAACGTCCAATCAGACGTCTGCACCTGTTGACAGGTATGTTGGTCCACGTTCATGGGAAAGATGCTTTGGTGTGTCTGGGACAGTTTATTATTATTATTATTATTATTATTATTATTTCCAACCACAATTCAAAAGCAATATGTTTTACTAAATTATAATTTTGTAAATTTTTATTTATTATTAGTTTCTTTAGTTTGTTGTTATTTGAATTACTATTGTAAATTTAGCCTTTTCTTTAATTGGAGGGTATGAATCATTTTGAGGACGACTGTATGTGTGAAACTAAGCACAGAGTCAAACTTTCCCTCCCAGGGTTCTTTCAGGTTTCAGCAAGTTAAATTTAAGACCGTTTAAGACCTTTATTAATTAAATTGAGGAACAAAATTATACATTACTAGAAACATTCAAATGATCCAAGAATTTCAAAACCTTTTTGATTAATTTAGTAATTAAAAATTTCCTTGCATTGAAAAGACGAAAACAGTTTACTCAAACTGGTATGAAGACTGTACCTTCTTAACCAAAGTAACCTTCCCAACATAACACTACACACTGTGTGTGAATGTTCTGGTGGTGGTCGGAGGGGCCGTAGGCGCAAAATGGCAGCCACGCTTCCGTCAGTCTGCCCCAGGGCAGCTGTGGCTACATACATAGCTTACCATCACCACATTTGTGAGGAGTGAATGAATAATGGACCTACTGTGAGTGCTTTGAGTTCCTTGAAAGGAAAAAAGCACAATATAAGTCTAATCCATTATTATTATTATTATTATTATTATCAACACTAATATCTGTTTATATCCTGCCCTCACACTGAGACTGCTACACATGATGAGATTTTGATAAGAAAAAACTGAGGAAGAAAACTTTAAACCATAAAAACAAGAAGTTTAATTTGTAGTTTAATCATCACGTGGCAACACTCGTGCAGCAGCTATGTGAGCCTCTTAGAAAGACGGACAGAACCAATTTCCGATTGCTGCGTTTTATGCAGCGTATTCTATGCGGCCGACGCTTCTCAGGAATGTGTAAAAGTAAGAAATTAAGACAAGTCTAAATCAAATTTAAGACCTTGGATGAAAAGTTGACTGTTTTAAGGTCTTAAATTTAAAGTTGATTTTTTTTACTTTTTAAGACCCTGCAAAGCCCCTGCCCTCTGTTAAAAGAGCAATAAGGTCAAATTCATCATTTCCAGGTTGAAGGATTACAAAGTGCAGAGTGAAGCCGTAGATGTGTAATTCCATCTGGAACGTAGCATGATGTCACACACCATCTCTGTGTCGATATCCAGCCTCTTGTTTACAGGGTAGTTTGCCTTCACGTGTGTTCATGCACGTGAAGCTCCGCCTCCTCCCTGCACTGACAGCAGGACAGATGTCAGAATCTGCCATTAGTTTAGTAAAATAGAGCCAGGTGTACTGGCTCGTCATCAGCAACTACTACATACTACCAGTGTTGTGTAAGAACCAAGTAAAAATACTTTCCTCTATTTCAGTAGTATTTTATTTATTTTTGTGCTTTACTTCACTACTTCCATTTCTGACGACTTTTACTTTTATTTAACTACAATTTCCCCCCCAAAATCAATACTTTTACTCCATTACATTTACCTGAGCAACCTCGTGACTCGTTACAGAATAAGAAGGAACATGATAGCCAATGACAATCTTTGTTTTATTGTAGCGGGACTAGTAGCCGATGATGCTGGAGATACAGACCGTAAGATGTTATCATTAGGCGCATTCAGATAGAGAGGTTCTAAGAACGCAGTTCCTATAACTACGCCTTCCGAGTTCCGAGCCTTCCTATAACTTCGCCTTCAGCATGCGTTGCACATGAGGGAGGACCTTGTTAGGGACCATGTGCGACGCAGTCATTGCCACAGTGCCATTTATGCCCCAGCAGATCCAATACAAAACTGAGGTTTCTCATCTCTTTCATTCAAAGCTATTATAAAAGCTAGCTTACCAGCTTTCCAAAGCTGCCCCACTAACATCATTTAGCTTTCGTTGTAGTACGCCCGCACACTTTAGTGGACGGACCGGGTTTTGTTCACTAAAGTGGCGCAGATTGTACTGACACAATTTACAACTGTTTTTGGGTTTCAATCTTTTTTTATTAAAAGCTGTTATAAAAGCTAGCTTACCAGCTTTCCCTCCCTTTTCCTTGTTTACCTTTTGTTGAAGTGCGCCCGGAACATTAGTGGACGGTCGGTCCACCAAAGTGTCCGGGCGGCAGCCGCAGATTCTACTGCTATACTTTCAGCTGTGTTTGGTCATTAAATTAATATGAAAATTATAACTTTTGGACATTTCAAAATCGTTATAGATTCGGGACGTGTACCATTATGATGGATTTAATAATGAATTGGTACACTCCCATTGTTAGTATTGTTGTTAGTACTATTGTTAATAGTTCTTGTTGTTATTACGATCTCGGTACACAGGTAAACAGCTGTGAAACTTTTTAAATATGGCGGGGCTGGAAGAAGCAGAGCTCACGAAAGGGGCGGGGCTTGCCAGTTCTGCCAATCACCAAACATCTACATATTTCAGTTTCTATGGAACCGCGAAAAGACCCTGCCTCGGAGTAGGAGCTGAAAAGATTATAGGAACTGAGGTCCGAGGTCCCTAGTTCCCATTTGTCCGAATGCGCAAAAATTGCTATTGCCTGGTTTCCGAAAAGGTTCTAGGAACTCCAAAAGGTTCCTACAGTCCGAAAGTGCCTATTGGTTAACCTCGTTGTGCGGCGGATGAAAGCAGCGGCTGGGGGGTAAATTTCAAATTCATGGTGGTATTATGGTGTTGGAGTCTCAGATATTTTTGTATATGGTTGGGTTTATGTGAGGAGGTATTGAAGCTCCTTTACACTTTGCAAATTAATCAGTTCAAAACAGACCAATTAGGGGATTTTGCATATAATTACTATAATGTAGATCAGGGGTCTGCAAGCTTTGGCTCCAGAGCCACAAGTGGCTCTTTGGGCCCTTCACAACGGCTCTCAATAACTTTGACTAAAATGATAACGAACCAACTAATATCTTTAAATCTATACATGATAATATTTGTGGGTTTTAGCAGTTTTTTTAATGAAATAATTACGTTGAGTTTCCAATACATAATAACTCTAAAAGTATCTAAAATATATTTTTAAATCTATTCCTCTTGTCATTCCCTTGGAAATTCAGGGCTCTTTTTCACATAATTTCTCACAAATATCTGCATTTTTGTTAACTGTATAAAAAAGGTTAAATAGATTAAATTCCATTGAAGAAAATCTGATTAAAGAAAATGTACTATACCCTATTTTTGCATTTTTTTTATTTAAAAACCTAAAAGTAGAAATAAAACTGATTCTTTTAAACATAGTTTATAGTAGTTTATAGTTCAACAGTAAGTATTCATCAAAAATGATGAGTTGCCTTTTTTTGCGGTTCTAGAAGACTTTTTTATCTGGGTGGAGGCGAAAAATGTCTCTTTGGATTGTAAAGGTTGCAGACCCCTGATGTAGATAGTACCACAGTTACCACAGCTTTTTTCTGCATGCTGGTATTTGCAAAGCTGAAGTGCAATCTGTAAGTTACACCACTAGCTGTCACTACATCCTGCACGCTTCATAAAACTGTTTGCAGCATGACTGCTCCTGGCAGCCTGGTTTGTAGCAGTGATGAGACCGGATGCAGTTTCGTGAAGTTGGCTTCGGCTTTCCAGAAGCTTTATGCGTCTCACTGCACTTGCGGACACCCAGCGTATCATGTGGTGTGTGGGGAAAAGTTGGGGTGGAGTGCAGAGCTGAAAATCAATAAACAGATCCCCCAACAGTACTTAAGTCCCCCAAGTTATTATTGGCTCCATGTTCCTAACTGGCTTAACTGGATCCCCAGCAGGCTGAGGCCTTTTGGGAAGGTCTCTATCTGTGGTGCTGGTCCCAGTCTGCACTCTGTCATCAGAGAAAGACAAAACATACAGGGGTTAGACAATGAAACTGAAACACTTGGTTTTAGACCACAATCATTTATTAGTATGGTGGGGGCCTCCTTTTGCGGCCAGTACAGCGACAGTTCGTCTTGAAATGACATATACAAGTCCTGAACAGTGGTCAGAGGGATTTTTAAGCCATACTTCTTGCAGGATAGTGGCCAGGTCACTACGTGATGCTGGTGGAGGAAAACGTTTCCTGACTCGCTCCTCCAAAACTCCCCAAAGTGGCTCAATAATATTTAGATCTGGTGACTTTGCAGGCCATGGGAGATGTTCAACTTCACTTTCATGTTCATCAAACCAATCTTTCACCAGTCTTGCTGTGTGTATTGGTGCATTGTCATCCTGATACACTGCACCGCCTTCAGGATACAATGTTTGAACCTTTGGATGCACATGGTCCTCCAGAATGGGTCAGTAGTCCTTGGCCCATCTAGCACAAGTCCTGGGCCAAGCGAATGCCGTGATTTGGGCCGCTGTGGTTTTACGTTTTTGGATACAATCTGGGTTAGCACCCAAACATCCCGTTCAGACAGCTTCCTCTTGCGTCCACAGTTAATCCTGTTGGATGTGGTTCGTCCTTCTTGGTGGTATGCTGACATTACCCTGGATACTGTGGCTCTTGATACATCACAAAGACTTGTCTTGGTCACAGATGCGCCAGCAAGACGTGCACCAACAATTTGTCCTCTTTTGAACTCTGATACAATGTTGTATTTGAGCAAAACCGTGCTTTTTACCTGCTAATTGAACCTTCACACTCTGCTCTTACTGGTGCAATGTGCAATTAATGAATATTTGCCACCAGGCTGGTCCAATTTAGCCATGAAACCTCCCACACTAAAATGACAGGTGTTTCAGTTTCATTGTCTAACCCCTGTATATAAGGAAGTGTGAGTATAAGAATGATGAGGCGGCACCTGGCTTTATCTCACATGACATTATTGCAAATGCATGAATCTGACATACAAACGCAGTCAAGTGAAGAAGCGAGGGCCAAATAACACCCAATTTTAAGAAACAGACATAAAAGACAGGAAAAAGATAAAGATGAGGAGTCAAAGGGAAAGGAATGTGATGGGGGAAGGGATGAGAGAGAAGGGACAGATGGAGAGAGCACCAGAGCCAACAGCAGAGCTAAGTGGGTAGTGTGCTCCCGAGACAGCATTCCATATGGCCTGGCAATGCCATACACAGGCAGGCAGCAAAACACACATATACGCATCAGCTACACACACGTATACCTCCACTCAAACATATCCCACTCACAAAGGTAGTGCATTAATTACCACTTAGCAATGAATTTCAAAGCTCACTCTGCTGCCATTTAAATTCTAAATTTAATCCCAAATCTGTCCCGTTAATAACCGGAGAGCCAGACCTCTGCCAAGCAGCTCACTTCCCCCGTATGGCCCTATCTCACAATAATAAAGACTTCTTTGAAAAATTCCTGGATCCAGACGGTGATCCGGATCAACACCAAAACTTAATCAGCTCCTCCTTGTGTCATCATCAACATTCCCTGAACATTTCATCCAAAGCCGCTCATAACTTTCAGAGTCATTTTAACGGACAAACACCAGCCAGCAGATTCTAACTATGATCATAGAATAAGGGACCTCTAGTGGTCATGAGAGGAAGTGCATGACCACTAAAAGTGGTGTCCGTGACGGTGTGGGTTACATGGTAAAAAGACTGTATTGAAACCTTTTCTAACCTTTGTCAAGTAACATTACTACCAAATTCCAACCAGAAAACAACACTTTCATTTTTCTTTATTTCACATTTAACCGTGGCAGCCTGTAAAATGGTGTCCATAAAGGTGACAATAAAAATAATTAATTGAATTCCAAAGCATAAATGCTTTCTAATTCTATTTAAGATAAAATAAGAAACATGTATTAGTCAAGAGTTTTCACTGAGAGTTGTGCATTATCTAAAAATATTGAAAGTGAAATGGTGAAACTTAAAATTTGGTTTGATGTAAATAAGTTATCGTTAAATCTGATGCAAACAAAGTTTACAGTTTTTGCTGAAAGAAGTAAAGATTAGGCTACCTTATTCATTAATGGAATTAATGTTGAGAAGGCGTCAGAGTTCAAGTTATTGGGAATTATACTGGATGAAAATTTGACATGGAAATCACATGTATCATATGTTAGAAAGAAGTTGTCAAAGAATATTTTTATATTGAACAAAGTTAAGTATGTTTTAGATTGCAAAATATTGAGGATGTTGTACTGCTCACTTATTCTGCCTTATATGAGCTATCGTGCAGAAGTGTGGGGAAACGCGTATATGAGCAGTATAATGCCTTTGTTCTTACTGCAGAAAAGATTAATCCAAATTATTCACAAAGTTAAATTTGAAGAACATACCAATAGTTTATTTATTAAATCAGGGTTATTGAAACTTACAGATATAATAGAACTCCAGACGTTACTGATTATGTTAAAAAGCCAAAAGCAGAACTTTACCAGAAAACCCCCAATAGCTGTTTGTGTTGACTTCAGAAGATGAAAATCATAGAAGGTTAGATTTTAAGCACCAGGCTGCTCAGACTACCTTGAGACCTTTTTACAGTTTTTTTCTATTACCAAGACACATTTTTCAAAACTGTACATTTTTTTTCGAAACTGCATGAACAAAACTCCAAACATCACACACAAATTGCTAAACCCTGTCATCCCATTGCAAAACAACTCTGCCATCAAATCTCTTAAAGGAGTCATCACCCAGAAATCCCACTTTTTCACGTTTAAACGTGTGTACTGGAACAGGACCTCAGTTATAACGTGCCAGAAACTCCGGAAAGTGAAAGTAACTTCGTCTTTGAGTGCGGGCTCTCTCTTCTCACCAGAATCAGCCACAAGCACGCGCTCTCCACAGTACGCGGCTTGGATTTCTTTCTCCGGGTGACGTGAACGAGAGAGGCTGCTAGCTGCTAAGCTAGCCTCTTTAGCGCCACCTAAAAGCAGCTGATTACCTGCTGCGGAGTCGTTATGATCAGCTGTTATGACGTGAACTAGAGAGGCTGCGAGCGAGCTGCTAAGCTAGCGTCTTTAGCACCACCTGAAGGCAGCTGATTACCTGCCACGGAGTAGACCAGCTTTGTCAGAAAGGACGCCGGTGACAAGGAGGAGGAGTAGGAGGGGGGAGATTGCCATGCTGAGTTGCTTCGGCAGAAATTCATCAGTTTTCAGTGCTTTAACAGGAGGGACAGCGCTACCAGGGAGCAGTGGATTATATTTATCAGTGAGGATGTGCAGTCGGTAAGTGTTGCTCCTTGTGTAACTTATTATCTTTTGTGTCAGAGACCAGTAAACGGTGGTTGACGAGCGGACAAGCTGCTAATGTAGCTACAGAAGCTAACACTGTTTGGTTAACTTCACGTCAGACGTCCGCTCCTTATATTCATCAGAGTCCAGCCCTTTTACTCCGGATCCTCTCTATCAACCGCACCGTTACGTTTTTATCACGCTTTTCTCTGTTGGGACATCATTTCCTTCACCTGCTCTGTCCTGATAAAACTTTGTTTTGGCTTTGACGTTTGCCTCGTGAACGCGCTTACAGACAGCTCTAACTCTCGTACGTATTCTTGCGACAAACAAAAGTTGGGGATAAAAAGAGGTTAAAATGAGCTCATTAAATTTTCATCCCACCCAACTAGAATTAAAAATTCATTTGAAGATAATTTAAGAAGGATTGTGTATGTAAAACAGCAGGTTATGACACCTTTCACATGTTCACAAAATGGAACTTGTGTTTTCATTTGGTAAACACGGCCACATTTTCACATGACACACACATACCATTCATTGAATAAACACAGCTGCATCATTATGGCAGTTGTGCTGCAGTCCTTGGTTGCAAATCGCTCGCCAGACCTGAAAGTTTAGAGATTTGAATATTTGTGTGTTGTGGATTGATGCTTTGAGATTTTATGTGAGAAGTGTGTGCAAACCTGAAAAAGTGTGTGTCGTGTTTTGACAACAGGGTGATGTGAAATTGACATCAGAGTGTAAAGAAGGAAAGTCAGAGTTCTAAAGTAGTTACAAATTGAGTCAAGCGATTGGAGACAGAAGTAAAGGTTGTGAAAATTGTGCCTCCTTTTTCCTTTTTGTGTTTTAGCAATAAAAAAAAAAACTGATATGCCATGGAGGGATTCTTCTCAGCATGGAGGTGGAAGGTATATGAGCGGCAGCCATATGTTCTCTTGGAAATAATGGTTTTGGCGTGTGATGATGTGTCTGTTGATGCATGTTCGGGTTGGATCAGACACAGTAGGTCTTTCTTTCCAGCTTGCCTGGCCGGAGAAAGCATAGATTGTAATGTTGATGAGCAGTGGTGGAGCCAGATATTTCTCACTGGGGTGGCCAGGGAGAGACCATTACTCACATAGGGGGGACCTTAAGTAGATACCTCAGAGCGCCTGTATATACAGTATATTATATTAGGGCTGGACGATATAGAAAAGAAGATTATCGATAAAAAAAATCTGTATCGATCGATATCGATATTTAGCGTCCAGCCCTATATTATATAAACATCCAACTATATGGGATAGCTAGTGTGTAAAATAAGAAGGAAAGGTGGTTTGGAAGCAGTTTGGATCTCCCTTGTGAAGCAGCTGCTTTCTTTCCCCAATCGCAATATCTCAGTGTGAAAAGCTTAAAAGTGGGATTTTCAACTTCTGCATGTCCGATCTAAAAAATTCCTTATGGGGTAGTTTATGTCTAAAATAAGAAGGAAAAGTGGTTTGGAAGCAGCTTGGGGTCTCTGTAACTGCTTGAGTGTTGCCCGGTTAAAGCGTGGGGGTGGCCAGTGATTGGCCAGGGGTGGTCACATAGCCACCTCTGGCCCGTAGCTCCACCCCTGTTGATGAGGTCCAAGATAACACAAGTAAACAGAAAACGCAGTTTTTGAATGACGATTTTTATTTGTGTGTGTGTGTGTGGGGGGGGGGGGGGGGTCCAAACCTCCATGGTCCTGTGTGAAAAAGTGATTGCCCCCCCTGTTAAAGCATAAATTAACTGTGGTTTATCACATCTTTGGAAAGCTGAGTTCAATTTCTCTATCCACACCCAGGCCTGATTACTGCCACACCTGTTCTCCATCAAGAAATCACTTAAATAGGACCTGCCTGACAAAGTTTAGTAGACCAAAAAGATCCTCAAAAGCTAGACATCATGTTGCGATCCAAAAAAAATTCAGGAACAAATGAGAAACAAAGTCATTGAGATCTATCAGTCTGGAAAAGGTTCCAAAGCCATTTCTAAAGCTTTGGGACTCCAGAGAACCACAGTGAGAACCATTATCCACAAATGGTGAAAACATGGAACAGTGGTGAACCTTCCCAAGAGTGGCCGGCCGACCAAAATGACCCCAAGAGCATAGCGACGACTCATCCAAGAGGTCACAAAAGACCCCAGAACAACATCCAAAGAACTGCAGGCCTCACTTGCCTCAATTAAGGTCAGTGTTCATGACTCCCCCATCAGAAAGAGACTGGGGGGCAAAAATGGCTGCATGGCAGAGTTCCAAGACCAAAACCACTGCTGATCAAAAAGAACATAAAGACTTGTCTCAGGATGCCAGAAAGCATCTTGATGATCCCCAAGACTTCTGGGAAAATACTCTGTGGACTGACGAGACAAAAGTGGAACTTTCTGGAAGGTGGAGGTCCCATTACATCTGGCGTAAAAAGTAACACGGCATTTCAGAAAATAAACATCCCACCTAATGTAAAAAATTGTGGTTTTATGTGATGGTCTGGGGCTGTTTTGCTGCTTCAGGACCTGGAAGACTTGCTGTGGTAAATGGAACCATGAATTCTGCTTCTACCAAAAAATCCTGAAGGAGAACGTCCGGCCATCTGTTGGTGACCTCAAGCTGAAGCGCACTTGGGTTCTGCAGCAGAACAATGATCCAGAACACACCAGCAAGTCCACCTCTGAATGGCTTAAGAACAACAACATGAAGACTTTGGAGTGGCCTAGTCAAAGTGGTCCGTGTACATTCAGGCAGTTGGTTTTTTCATTTGAAACGAAAAATCAAAAATCGAAAACCATTCGTTTTTCCTGTTTTTGTTTTTTGACCAAAAACGACAAAATCGGATAACGGGCCGTTATCCGATTTCCGATTTTGTGCACAAAAACGAAAATGGAAAAAACGGATAACAAGCGCTCAGATTCGATTTTGTATTTTTCGGTTTTAGGCAGCAGCGTGCCCCGGAAGTTCTCTCTACTCCATGTTTGTTGTGTTTACTAAACGTTTAGAACTGTGTTTAGTTATTTCTCAGTCATTATAATATGCTGGAGATGGATTATCAAATGGAAATAGGCTACTTTTTCTTTCTTTCCATGGGTACTTTGTGTTACATGATGCAGCAACATGTTGTCCTCTCGCCCGCTGCCGTTACAGTGTAAACACGAACAGAAAGCAGCGTATTCCTCCACCGAGCCTCCACTATTATGTAGCTGATACACCAGCCTTTAAGTAAAAAGTAGTTTGAGCGTTGACAGATGGAGATCATAGTATCTGAGCCGGGAAAAAAGGTTTAGATTGTGTAAGAAAAGCTGGGCATCCGGACTATGTGAAGGGGCTTTATCGAGTGCTTACATGGCAGGAAAAAAACAGACTTTGGAGAGTCAAAATAAGTTTTGTAATAAAGGAGCAAAAATTATTAAAATATGCAGGACACGAGCATGGACATAAGAAAAGTGTAAGTGTTGTAATTTGTACGGAGACTTTTGATGGGGAGAAGCAGCAGAACTGGACAAAATGGCAGCAACATGTGGAGGAGTGTGGAAATGAGCGCACATCTGATCATAAAATTATCTTATTATTGGATCCACGCGTGATTCATAAATGTTCCTGTCTGACCAAACAACGGAATATTCGTCAGAAATGCACCGTCATCCTGTTTCTCCTGAAGCAGCAGCAGCGCTGACAGATGGAGGTCGGTCGGATCTGAGCCTGACAGGAACATAAGAAACGATAACTTTCATTAGTTAAACTAAGAAACAGTCTACCGAATGAACACTTGTACAACGTTAATGTATAGATTAATTTATAGAAACGGATCTCCTCCACTCAACTCCGTGTCTCCTGGGAGCTGCAGTTACCAGCGCGTCTGCCCTCCTGGCTGCCATAATGTTTATAAACTAGTATTTCTGTTATTTAACTTGTCAATAAAGTCTTGACAAGTTACAGCATCGTACAGCTCCACACAGGTCAGGGTTGTGTTGCAAACTTTCTCTGAGTCTAAAGCAGCGTTTCCCGCTGGTCCGATGCACCTGCGCCTTTCTGCAGCCCGACTGTCCGTCTTCTTACAAGCAGCCGAGCTTTCTTTTCTTTATTCAGACATCAACAGTGAGATAATAAAGTCTGATTTATCTTGAAATTGTTGGCGATCAGTTGTCGCCTTCATCAGAAGTTATAACACTCTGCTGTTAAGATCATCTGGCTGGTTTGACACCTGCAGCTCCTGGAGACAGAAGACAGGAGGCGATCCGTCGTTTCTATTAAGTAATCTGTACCCTAAAGTTATAGTCTATAAGTGCCCAGTCAGCAGATTGTTTCTTAGCTTAGCTAATGAAAGTTATTTTTTCTTCTGTCCGTGCGGGTCAGACTCAGATCCGACAGTCCGGGTCAGACTCAGATCCGACAGTCCGGGTCAGGCTTGGACCAGCCTCCGCCTGACTGCGCTGCTGCTTTAGGGTAAGCAGCTGGATGAGGAGGGATTTCTGACAAATATTCCGCTGTTTGGTCAGACAGGAGCATATATGAATCACACGTGGTCGTGGATACAATAATAAGATCATTTATATGATCAGATGTGCGCTCATTTCCACGCTTGTTTGATAAACGGGACCGCTGACTTTTATTCGCCTGAAATGGCGTCTTAGCAACAAATGTCACGTGTCTGGCAGAGACTGATTATGATGTCGACGTGAAGAAGATCTGGGGAACACCCTCGGAAACGATGATGGAATGACGTTACGTGCCCCCCCCCACTCGGGATTCCCTTTGACTGAAATGATGACAAATTGCCACACACGCACACAAAAACAGAAAGAATGATCAAAGCGTTTTAGTTTACCACAGTTAGATTGGTGAAATTAGATAAATGTGTTAAACATTATTTCTGCATTGAAAGACGTAACGTGTGCTTTTTTTTTTTCGAACCAAAGTGGTGTCAGACTCCAGCGTCCCTGGACCGGTAATCGGTGTTGGAACGTATTTTTTGTAGGCTAGACTATTTCTGTGAGACGAAGAGGGGGACCAGGGAGAGGGTGGCGGCAAGGAGCGTCAGGCAGAGGACCCCCGCAAGCACCACCACATGGCTGGTCTAGAGACCCGTCGCCGAGTGATCGTCGATTTCTTTAGATTTGTGGTCACTCCTCCACATGTTGCTGCCATTTTGTCCAGTTCTGCTGCTTCTCCCCATCAAAAGTCTCCGTACAAATTACAACACTTACACTTTTCTTATGTCCATGCTCGTGTCCTGCATATTTTAATAATTTTTGCTCCTTTATTACAAAACTTATTTTGACTCTCCAAAGTCTGTTTTCCCTGCCATGTAAGCACTCGATAAAGCCCTTCACATAGTCCGGATGCCCAGCTTTTCTTACACAATCTAAACCTTTTTTCCCGGCTCAGATGATCTCCATCTGTCAACGCTCAAACTACTTTTACTTAAAGGCTGGTCCCACCGAGCATTTTTTGGTCTAAAAGACGTCTATTAGACGTCTAAATGTCCTTAGACGTCTCGGCTAAAATTGGTCTACCAGCGGTCTAAAAGTGAAAGTTTTTTAGTCGTCTAAGTTTAGACTAGACGTCTAGTAGACGTCTAAAAGACGGCTACGTTTATACGCCTCGTCTGTTCTTAGACGTATATTAGCCGTTATTTAAACGGCTATTTATAGACGTCTATATTTAGACGTTTGCCAAACGTTTATTTTTATACCAAAACTATACGGCTCGTCTAATCTTAGACGTTTAAATGACTGCTAATGAACGTCTATTTATAGTCTAAATTTAGACGTTTGCCATACGTTTACTTTTATACCAAATTTAAACCCTATTAAATCCAGCCATTACAATCTGTTATTTACAACAAACCTAGGTATAGTAAAGGAAATTAAAGCTGTTAAAATCTAATGTTAAATTAAGTGGACCAAATTTAACCTGTGATCTTTACTTTGATGTAGTTCCAGGATGTTATGAAAATTTATTTACATCATGGGTTTTTTTTTTTCAGATCTTTTAAAAAAGTTTCAGTAACACTGTCATTCTTATTTTTCCACTGGATATATATAAACAATATACATAGCCATTTTTAATTTTTATTTTTAAACATACATTGCAAAAAAATAAAAGCACAAAGTCAAATATACAATATTATCAAAACATAATAAAATTGTATTCTTTAAAGATTGTGGTGAAAAACTAGCAAAGTGAAATATACAAAATTACAATAATAAAATAAAAATCTAGTTATTTGTATGTAAAACCAAAATGCAAAATATATACACATATGTATTTATTACACCAGTGGTTTCCTGGGCTGGCCCTCTTATAGCCCCCACCACCTTCAGCTGGAGCCTGTTTATAATGTATGGCCAACGCTGAGCTGATCATGTCACCAAAAGCCTCTCTGAACATTTTCCGAACAGCTTCTGAAAACGAAAAAATAAAAGAAAGAGAGAAATTGCAAGTGTGGTTGCCTATAAATGTGACCTATGTTATATGTGACAGAAATATTATCCAATAAGGAAAGGTAGATGCTTTCAAAGGACTTGACTCAGTGGACACAGGACATCACACTTTTGAGACTTTAAAGTTACAATGTAAAGAAAAAGAATAATGAATCAATAGTCTGACTATAATTGTAGTTAGGTTCTCTTTAACAAAACTACACCAGTATTACAGAGATTACCTAGTAGCCTACAGTCCAGACAAGTTGTTTGTCAATGTGTGTCATTTAAGTCACATTTCTAACATGAAGAACTAGTTTTTCTATTTACCAGTAATAACAGAGAAGAAGGGCCCTCTTTCCATGTGGCCCCCCATCTTACACACTGAATTTTCACATTATGTCATTTGTGAAGAGTCTGCAACAGATTAAAGAAAAAAAAAATGTAAACAGTAAACTCATATAACCTGTATTACACTACCACATTGTAAACATCCACTGGTATGTGGCCTGTCCTTCAGTGCAGATATTAAATTAAACTTTTTGTGTTATCATACCTGTCCATGGTTGGTGCACGTCTTCACATCCTCCCCCCTGACATGAGACAGCTCTGCAATCTGTATGAAATTACAAATTATCAACAGTGTCAATGTGCCTTACATTAAAAAGAAATAAATGTAAAGAAAATAACCTCACAAACTTCCCGCAGCCACATCCGTGCAACACATATAACCTTAACGTTTGTGTGGGAAGCACTTTTCTTCCAAATCATTAAAAAAACAAAGAAAAAAGTACGAATGAAAACAACTGCTACAAGCATTTGAGGGTAACTGCAGCTGCTAGGTAGCAGGCGAGCTAACAGACGAGCTGCTAGCTAGCCTGTTAGCTTGTTCATTAATGACCAAAAACTGCAGGACAAAACAACATAACAACGTACCCTTGAACACTCACCTATAAGCAGCTCTTCTGTGTCTTTGATGAGTTCTAGTCGCCGCTTCCTTTGACAAAAACCCCGAATTTCTCAGAGTGAATGTTCGGAAGGACGCAGCTCGGCATCAGCCTGCCGAGTCCGACCGGAGCTTCCAGCGTGGTGCTGCTCCCTGGTGGGGAGGGATCATAAAGGAAACGACCGCTGCCTGCTGTATCTCATCTATGTTTATTTTAATGTTTATGCAACTGTCTCCCATCGAACTGCCAAAATTTATCTTTCTCTTCACACATACATAGGCTATAGCCTATTTAATTTCATAGGAATTTCTGGCATTAGGCTACACAATAAACTTTATTGCAAACTGCTTTTATTTATCTATAGGTTAATAGTGAGAACTAATTCTAAACATATTTGGTGCAATCTATGCTTAAAAATGAAAAATAACTTAGGCTCATATAAAACTGGTCTAAATCGAGACGTTGATTAAATGTCAAAATTTAAGACTAGATTTAAACCTGTATAATGGTCATTAAAATGATTTGCGTCAGATATTAGGACACTTACAGTTAATTTACACTTATTTTTTCAACAATAGTAGTTATTTAATGTGTTTAAATCAATCGTCTAGATTTGGTATTTAAAAAAGACGTCGATATGCCCTGCTGAAAAAACCAGCTAAGACCAGCTTTAGATGGTTGATGGTTTTAGCTGGTTTATCAGGCTGGTTGATGGTTTTAGCTGGTTGGTTAGATGGTTTTAGCTGGGAAAACTGGCTGGTAGATGGTTTTAGATGGTCTTAGTGGTTTTAGCTGGTTGATGGTTTTAGATGGTCTTAGCTGGTTGAACAGGTTGGATGATGGTTTCAGATGGTCTTAGCTGGTAGAATAGGCTGGTTGATGGTTTTAGCTGGGAAAACTGGCTGGTAGATGGTTTTAGATGGTCTTAGTGGTTTTAGCTGGTTGATGGTTTTAGATGGTCTTAGCTGGTTGAACAGGTTGGATGATGGTTTCAGATGGTCTTAGCTGGTAGAATAGGCTGGTTGATGGTTTTAGCTGGGAAAACTGGCTGGTAGATGGTTTTAGATGGTCTTAGTGGTTTTAGCTGGTTGATGGTTTTAGATGGTCTTAGCTGGTTGAACAGGTTGGATGATGGTTTCAGATGGTCTTAGCTGGTAGAATAGGGTGGTTGATGGTTTTAGCTGGTTGATGGTTTTAGTTAGTCTTAGCTGGTTTAGTAGGCTGGTTGATGGTCTTAGCTGGTTCAATAGACTGGTTGATGGTCTAAACTGGTTGAGTAGGGTAGTTGGTGGTTTTCAAAGGTCTGGAATCTGGTTGAATAGAATGGTTGGTGGTTAGATGGTCTTGGCTGGCTGATGGTTTAGAAGCTTGTTGAATTGAGCAGTTGATGGTTTAGGATGTTATAAAATCGTTCATGGAATAAGATGGTTGAACAGGCTGGCAAAGCTGGACCAGGCTCATAAACCTGCCTTGTTACACTATGGAGGTGGGGTCTGCTGTAAATTCATCTATATCTTAAAAGACACTATCCCACCCACCTGATGAATCTCACATGACTTGGGACTGATGGCTGTGACTGACCACCAAAAAGTCCCATTTGTCTATTTTCTCTGTGGCCAAAGTGGTGTTTAAAATATGACAGCTAGAGTTGTGTTGCATTTACCTTGAGGTCAACTAACTTTAACTGCCTGGGAGGACGGGCTTGGGTGTGACTGGCAGACACTCCAATGCCTTCAAAGGAAAAGTCAGTGTGGCAGGGTACACAACTGAGGGCCCGAGTGGGATTTGATCCCCAGACTCCCAAGTGAAAGTCATGCGCGCTAACCAGTCAGCCAAAGGGATATTCCTGTGGCCAAGTGGCCAGGACACATCATCAATCGGAGGCATAGTGACAGGACCGTCAACTGCCACATCAGGTTCCAACTGGACACAAAGATTGCAGACACTCTTTGTGAGCACTGGAGGAAATGGTTCAATACACTAACCCAAAAGTCTGTTCATATGAACCATAAAGAATAATTAGATAGCAATGCCATACATTACAGTTAAACACTTCCAATAATTCTGTGGTGCTTTTAGCATGCATCCAAGGCTGTCATTTCTTGAAATGAGAGAAAAAAAAGAACCCTAGGCACAAATAGAAAAAAACAAAACATTGTTCAAAAAGGAGGCTTTGTGAGATGAAAGTGTCTCATCAGTTTCACTTTTTGGGCAGGTCATGGAAACCATACCAAAAATGTGAAAAAGGAATTCCTTAGATACAAGTTGATCCAGTCATTCTTGCTTTTGAGTTGTAGTAATACCCTTATGATCGTGGACTTATGTTTCTACTGTACAAAAGGTCCACAATTTCAAAGGGAGAGGCCACCTTGGAGGAAGCCGTTTTAATAATAAAGAGTATGATCAACTATATAAAATTATCAGCCTAAGATAAAGCTTAAAATAAAAATTTCAATAGTGGTGTTTTCCATTTGCTTTGGGTGGAATAATTAAAAAACAACTCTTTTGAAGTCTTTATTACTTGTAGTGATGGTTGACAAGCACTCAAGCATATACATAGAGTACATACACATATATAGTATATACACACACACACACACACGTACTACCCAAACAATTTGAATATCCTGAAAAAGTTAATGTATTTCTATAATTCAACTTAAAGGTGCAATTTACATATTGTATAGACAAATAATATGCAAATCAATATATTTCAAGCTTTTACTTGTGTGGATCTTGCTGATTAGGACTTGAAGCTTAAAGGGGAATTTAGTTTTTTTTTTCAATCTGTATCTATTTTCTAGCATGAAATATGTTTGTTTACTCACCCAGACAGTTTTGGTGCAACTTGAATTCATTTGGGAGATATTTAGATCCACTCAAGAACAGCGTGTGCGCAATATAATGGAAGTGATGCGGGCAACCGCGCCCAGCCTCTAAATATGACATTATCGGCCACAAACTCCTTCATTTCACCAATGTTTTGTTACGAAACATTAGTCGGACCCCCCCTGTCAGCTTGAAGCGGCTTTTTTTGCGGTGATTCGTCCTTAATCACAGCGTTTACTTGTTATGGTGTCGCATAATAGTGACGTCATCAAAGCCGCTGCAGTAAAAATGCCTGTAAAAAAGGAGGAATCACCACAAAAAAGCCGCTTCAGGCTTACAGGGAGGTCCGACTAATGTTTCGTAACAAAACATTGGTGAAATGAAGGAGTTTGTGGCCCATAATGTCTTATTTACAGGCTGGTCGCGGTTGCCCGCATCACTCCCATTATATTGGGCACACGCTGTTCTTGAGTGGATTTAAATAACTCCCAAACGAATTCAAGTTGCACCAAAACTGCCTGGGTGAGTAAATGAATGTATTTCATGCTAGAAAATAGGTCCAGATTGAAAAAAACCGAAGTTCCCCTTTAAGAAAACCTCAAATTCAAAAACTCAAAAAATTTGAATATTACATGAAATTAATTATAAAAGGATTTCAAATACAAAAATATCAGGCCTCCTAAAATAAAATCTTGCACCTGGAGGCGTTTGGATTACTTACCTGATTAGACTCAATACAGTACAATACAGGAGCTTTTCACAGTATTCAAATTTTTTCAGGTTTCGAATTTGAGGTTTTCTAAAGCTGTAACTTCTAATCAGCAACATCCAAACAAATAAAAGCTTGAAATATATTGATTTGCATATTTTTTATCTATACAATATGTAAATTACAACTTCTAAGTTGAATTAAAGAAATAAATTAACTTTTTTCCAGATATTTTAATTTTTTGGGTAATACTTGTGTGTTTAAATGTATTTATTACATACACTCCATATTCACCAAGGTCTGTTCTCCAGTCAACAAAGACATAAGGGCAATATACAACTTACTGCCTGCCAGTGGACTAGCCATGACAGGGCTCCAAACTAACTTTCAGCACTGGTTGCACAGGTGTCCCAAATTTTTTAATTTGGGTGCACCAGCAAAAAAGTTTCGGTACAATACAATGTTATCAGTATCGCTGTCAACAGCTCATTTCAATACAGTTTGAGGATTTTCTTTAGATCATTTCACATAAATGATTACTGAAGTTATCATGAACAATAATGAGATTAAGAAAACTGTCAAGAAAAAAAACATTGATGAAAAAAAAAAACTTCACTGAACTGACTGGAACTTTATACATTTCAAACTTTGAAATGTCTCATGACGCTGTGAAGTTTCTGGCAAATCATCTTTAATAATTCTTTTACATAAGTAGATGGAGCTACAGTCAGTTAGCCTAAGAGCAGCCAATCAGCACATCTGCCCAAATTGGGGGAGGGAATTAATCCCTTTCATGTGTGTTTGGAAAGTCACACAAATACATATTGGCAGCAGTTTCTACAAGAAGACACTTTTGCTGCAGTCGATCAAGAGTAACTAGCTGCATTTGAGCTTCATCTGGTATCGCGCATGTTATGTGCGGCACAAACCTGTTACGCTCTTGGAGGGGGAAGGTTTCTGCAATGATCTGAAAAGGTTTGTACAGCAAGACAATTTCACATCTTCCATCTGAATTGTATGACATTATCTGCTGAATCTGGCCTTTAGATCCATCTGTCAGTGTAACACACCAGTCATTGCGCCTCTTTGCTCTGCTGTAATCATTGCTGGTAAAGACAAGACCATTGTGGATCATTCGTTTGTGAACTAGGACTTCATTAGGAGGCACTTTCCCCACTGCATGAAAGGCAGCTTGATCTGCCTGAGAGAGCCCTTTGACTCTTCCACTATCCAACACCACAGCATCTTTACTTCTCTGAAAATGTTGAACCTTGGAGTACTGACTCATCTGTCTGCAAAAGTGAAGCACATGGCTGCTGATGTTGTACTTTGACATGAAGTAAGGGATTGATCTGTGCAGCAAGAATTTGCTTGCAATCTGTTTGGTTACATCCTTTGTGCCATGCACTAACCTAAGAAGGTTTCCATTGGCATTTTCAAAAGGAAAAGCTGAATGTGCCCATAAGGGACCCCAGTACTTTACTGCCTTTGGTATATGAGTGAGAAGATGGACGTTGAAGGTCATGGCACTCTCCCCAAACAGCATCTGAAATCTAACTACAAATTCCATTAACATCTCATCAGCACTGTTGATCTCTTCAAAAGTTATCTCATCTTGTAAGAGTAGATAGATTGCAGAGCTGAGAAGGCCAAGGTGCTTAATGTACTTAACATCCAAAAGTCCCTCTAGGCACGGTAAGCTGTAAAACAACAACCAGGACCTCCACTCAGAGGCCTTCCAGTACTTGTACTCAGAGATGGGCCTGGGGACTCTAGTGATCAGGTGAGGTGGCTTGATTCTCTTGATCCTTTCATTCAAAACCCTCAGGGTGTTGGGGTTACCTATATAGTATGGCTCTTCACTATCCTGAAGCAGTCGAGTTGCATGCTGCCTCGTCACTCCTAAAAGGACAGCGTGCATGTATTCAGGTGTAAAGCCCCAAACAATATCAAAAAATGGCATGTTTATTAAGGGAGATGGGCCTTTTACTCCCCTTACACTTTTTTGCCGAATCAATGCTTCTTCCATGTCACACTCCATGCTTTCTGCATCTCTGTCTGGGTATGTTACTGGTGTGATTGGGTATTTTACTTGTCTCTCTACAAGTGTACCAGGATAGAGGCAGAAACTACACCCATAGTACCCGTTAAACTGTGTGCTGTTCTGCATAGTTGGTCTAGCCTTGGAGTCAACACAACAACAAAGACCCACAACTTTACTTATGTTCACTTTCCCATCCTTTTTCCATGACACACCCTCAGAGGCTAAGCTCTTAGCTTGTTCAACAAATGGCTTCAAAAACATGTGCATTACTGGTTCTGTGGGACCAAACCACAATCCCGCTAGCATCACATGTTCAAACCTCAGCTTAGGAGGAAGTTCATTAAGGTGGACATGCATAGGCCATATAGAAAACTTAGAAGATTTGTAAAGTGGTGAGCCATCTGAGTTGAATACATAGGACAAGTTGTTGGCATCTGACAAAATTTGGCCTGGCGCAGACAGTTTTTTATACATTTCCCCATCATAGATATCTGCTATGATATTATCTGCCTTAGGCGGCCTTTCAGTTTTGTACTGCAACTTGGAGTGGAGATGTGGAGTTTCTAACATGGACTGCACTTGGGATGCAATTGAGATGTTGATGAAAAAACAGCCATCATTTAAAGTGCTAGGATCCACATTAGCATTGCATCCCACACAATGGGTGATGTTTTGCGCGGTCATTTCGACTTGGGTTCCACAGTAAGATTTACAGTACTTACAGTAGCAATGAAATTCCACACAATGCTCATCATTACGGAATATTTTGTGAAATGCATACTTTGATCCAGGCACAACATCCCGTCCAAACAAACGATTTATTAATTTTAAGAGGTCATCAAGTTGTGATCCCGTTATCTGATGCTTTGCAGCATGTGTCAAAATCATGAGAAGTGCCTCAGCCCTTGTTGTACCTCCAGCAATCAGAGGGGTGTCCATATCAGTCTCATCTGAAGGAAACTCCATTTCTCTTTCCAGTCTTGCTTGTGCGTCATCATCCGATGAGAAATTGTCCTTAAAAAACATAGGACATGGACATTAGAAGTACATCAATGTGATCAGATACAGCGAACCAATGTGTTGTGTCCATGTAACTCACCTCGGTTTCTTGTGGCAGTCTCTCTTGTATTTCATTGTCCGATGAGTAAATGTCCTGAAAAACAGAACATGCACTTTAGATGCACTTAAAATAAATGTTATAAGAAGCACTGAACTAATGTGTCATGTCCATGTTGCTTGCCTCGGTTTCTCTTTCCGGTCTTGCTTGTGTGTCATCATCCGATGAGAAGTTGTCCTTAAAAAACATAGGACATGGACATTAGAAGTACATCAATGTGATCAGATACAGCGAACCAATGTGTCGTGTCCATGTAACTCACCTCGGTTTCTTGTGGCAGTCTCTCTTGTATTTCATTGTCCGATGAGTAAATGTCCTGAAAAACAGAACATGCACTTTAGATGCACTTAAAATAAATGTCATAAGAAGCACTGAACTAATGTGTCATGTCCATGTTGCTTGCCTCGGTTTCTCTTTCCGGTCTTGCTTGTGTGTCGTCATCTGATGAGAAGTTGTCCTTAATAAAAAAAAACATAGGACATGGACTTTGATACACATCAAATCAATGCGATCAGATACAGTAAACCAATGTGTGTGTGTGTCCATTAAGGCTGGGCGATAACTGGATAACTATATCAATTGATAGGCATACCTGCGATAGATAAAAGAGGCCCGATAGACTAAAAAAAACAGTCTCCTTTTGTTTCTCATGACAGCCTATCATGTAGCTTAAAACTACAGTCATTGCTCCCTCCCAACCACAAACACAGACCCAAGCACGCTCTATTTCCAAGACCCACCCCCTCTCAAACCACAACACCAGTATGTGAAGAAGTGCCACACTGCTGCAGGGACAGACGAAAGAAATCATCCCAGAAAAAGCTGTGTTTCCCCTACATTGACGGGTAGCTGCTGTGCCTGTATTGTCATCACCACACCTTCAGAATGTGGAGAATAAAATGATTTAACATGAACAACGTCAACATTTCTGAACCGACGCACCACACAGCAGCAGTGATCAGCTGTCATCTGCTGACAAGCGGACTCGGTCCACCTACAGTACAAACGCAGGTCTTGGTACGATTGAAGCGAACCAAATGCAGGAAGTGGACTACAACTACCACACTACATTTGGTTCAGCACGGCATTGTGAGTATGCTGGTGGCATCCTGACTTTCTCCTGTGGGAGATTAATAAAAGTTTATCTATCCATCCATCAAAAATCTGTGCCTACAACCATTTCCACGCTAGACTCAGCATTCTTCAATTTGGACGTGATTGTAGGATACGATCAAATCTCACGACACATATCCAGCACTAAGAATGAACCCATTTGTAAAGAAAAAGAAAAAGGGGAAAAAAAAGGGAATGTAGAATGTATTCCCAAAATGACAAAAATAGCTGTAACTGAATAAAATTCCTCCATTTATCTCAACAGATTATTAAAATTATTAACATATAGTTCTAGGAGACGAGTGTTTTGCACTCTTCGTGCATCTCATCACCCCGCTGGTAAAACTGCCACAGAGTTGGAGTGGAGGTAGGCATCAGTACGCACACACGTGCACTAAACCAAGGATGTCCAGCTACGGTCCTCAAGGGCCACAATCCTGCAGGTTTTCCATGTCTCTCTTCTCCAACACACACCTGACTCAAATTCATAGGCTTTTAGATTCATTTAATTCGAGTCAGCTGTACTGGTGCAAGGAGGCCTGGAAAACCATCAGGACAGCGGCCCTTGAGGACCAACTTTGGACACCACTGCACTAAACCCACTTTACCCTTATTCATAAAGTTTCTGATCATTCTTAAGCCTTAGATTTAAGCTTAGCAAAACACTGCCACAGCGAATGCATGCTGTAATCAAAGCTAAAGGCAGTAAACGAAATATTAGAGTAAATGACTTTTTGGCCAGGCAGTTTATTTTAATTATTGTTATGGCATTGAGAAAAAAGGTCCATTTTGATTCTGTTTTCCAGTTGAACTTAAAAGCTTTAAGATTTAATTTCAGCATAAAGATTTTTATTTATTTGGACTTGTTTGTGTGTGTTTTATCTGACACAGCTGTGTAATGTCCTGTTCAACTTTGATGGAAAATAAATATTTA